>WBMY01018383.1:1573274-1592126 GCA_013397315.1 Donacobius atricapilla | reverse complement strand
TTGTAATTCCATGTTGGAACACTCACACAATTTTGAATTGGAAGTATATCTCATAAGAACTTTGTTTCTTCCTCCTAAGTCAGAATCAAGTGTGCCAAAATCACCCTCAAAGGCTTTTGCATAGGCCATTCAATAAAAAACATCTACTGTTAAATACTCCACAACAGGTCTCTTCACCCTGCCCCAGATGTGTGAAAATATGTCTTGATGTCTGCAAATCCCTTATTCCAATATTAGCTCATTCCTTCATGTCACTGCATCATAAAGGAAGCAGATTACTTCCTTTCTCCTCAGGTCATGTTTTCTGGACCTGATCATTCACCATGCTTTTCTCTGCAACCTCTTCAGCTGGCCAATGTTTTTGTTAAGTGCAATAATCAAACCAGCATACCAGGTACTGGTATGGTTGTTTTTTTTTCCCCTTACAACAATATGAATTTGACAACTGAGCATGCTGCCCTCAATAAAACACCTCTTTTTTTTTTGCATTTGTTTTGGCTTGCTAGGCAGTTTCTATCTTTCATTGCTCAGCTGATTATTTTTAGTGAAATGTGATAATATCCATTTGTCCTGCTTGAACTGCATTCTGCTTTACAGACCAAATCACCAATTAACAAGATAGTTTTAGATCTTAAACATCTCTTCTAAAGTACTTGCAGATATGACCCCCTCCATTTTCACTTGATATAAAAGACCACATCATCTTAAACAACTTTGAGATGATTCTCCATGGCTTCCCGTTGTTTAATTAGAATTATGCAAGAATTTTTCACTTCACCACACCAAGGTATCAGTTTCCACCCCAGTTTTGCATTTTGAGGAGCTTAATGCAGGTTACTTTGCAAGTATTTTGTGTGTTTTGGCAGTTAGGGTAAGGAACAACATCAAATCTTTGATCAATAACTATTAGCTGTTCCATTAGAAAAATCCAAAATAGACAGAAATTCACATTTGAAACTAGTAACACTTGCTTAAAATTTACAGCCAAAATAAAACTTGGTTCTTCCTAGTATCAATTAGAACATACATCTGGATTTCCAAGCAGTAAAGTTACAGTGCAGAAAGAAAAAAATGTAAAAAACAAAATTTATTGAATAATAAATCAGGTATATATTGAAAGAGAAAGAGAACAAGAGCACAACAAAGCCTTGCTCTAATTGACTACTATAAACATTTACATTTTTCATAAGGATTACTGGATTAAGCTGCTTTATCATGGAGAGAAAAAAATTGCTGTTTATGACCTCATGTTATACAACAATAAATGGCTTAATCTGGTTTTCTCTGAAGGTAAAGCTGTATGTAGTAATGGATTTAAGAGATATGTACATAAGTTTCTTATTTAATTTTATTAGCACGCAAACCATAAAAGGTTTTGGTACACATGTAGCTGTGTAACCTTTTACAACCAGCATTTCTCTTCAAGTATTGCATGGGCATACTTTTTTTTTTTTTTTTTTTTTTCCCCAAGGAAAGGAAAAGTATCCTGAGCCAACCAAAAGTATGCTGAGATAATCTTCCTAAAATTGTGCCTGAATGGAGCAACTGGATTCCTAATGGCAAAGTGAACACCAATCAGTATGTGAATTAGCAGACTCATGCTGAGAAAAACCAAAGTGCTCAGAGGCCATAACCATACACTGGGCTCCAGGCTGTCTTCTCTCTGTATCATATTACTTCTTTGTGAGACAGCATTCAGCAAATAAAAAGGCAATGTAATTTCTCTATTGTGCTCAACAGAAAATTTAGAAATGCTGTGTTATACTCTAGATATATACTGTGGTGTAAAAGAGAATTATAAGGTATAACAGCTCAGAATTTTAAGATAAATAAAGAAGTTTTATCAGCAGAGTGGAACACTGAGTTTGCCTTTGAGCTTTGTCTACATAATCCTTACATTTTATGCTGCATCTGTTGAATAAAATGCCATGCCATGCGTTAAACAGTCTGGAAGAATTAGTTCGGAACATGAATTGGTTTCAGATGTAAAAAAATCAAATTAGAACTCAGCCACATACACATCATTATTACTTTCTTTATATTATAAAAATAATATTTATTTTTGTAGTATAAACCAATTAAGTGGTAGTATAAAGTAAAAGACATTACCCATGGTACAACAAAAGCCTACAGTAAAATGAACTCAGCAGAAATTTTTGCAATACAAATAATGTCATTTACCAAAAGAAAGAGATCTAAGAACATACACATGCTTGATGTTTTATTTTAATTCCAGTAAAAGAGATTCAGCATCTGGAAATCTAAAAAAGGAAAGGTGACCACTCAGTTGTCACTGCAGCATTGCTCAGTTCTGGGTTCAGGTTTTAGTTTGCCAAACTATTTGCCCTGAATCTCCAGTGCTACTCTGTACACATTTAAAGAGAATCTAATAATGGACTGCATGTTTTACTATGTAAAATGACTTTTTACTTCTTGATTTCAAGGTTTTGGAAAGCAGACATAGGAAAGATTTAAAAGATATGTAGTCAAAAAGCCACAAAAATTCAAAACCCATGATCTGGTTGAAGGCTGAAAAATGTAAAGCAGGTCTAATAAAATTTAGAAGAAATAAACCTTTGTTCTTTATAGTTTAGTGTTATTGAAATATAGATAGCATCTGAAAGTTCAGAAGAGCAGAAGCCATAGCACTGATAGGCATAGATGCTTAAGGAAAGAACTGACCAACATTGTGCATCATACATAACACAATTGAAAATGAGGAAAATTTGTTACACAGTATATAGTGGATTTTAAACACTATATATTCTATACTGTATAGTATTCACCAGTGTATCCTGTCATTTAGAAGATTGTGTCAATTTATGACTTTGGGACTGAACTGGGGACCTGCAGACTCCCCCCAGGCCTACTGCTTCAAAGCCAAATATCTGCGGCCTGAATCTGCAACAGCTGGACCCTACTGTCACTGACATGGACAAAAACTTACAATCTATGTGAGCTAAAAGCCTATACTTATAAGCTTGGTGCAACAATAAAATAACTAGAGAGCAACTGATTCTGATTTTTAAGCTTTATGTCATCCAATTTCTTTTAAAAGATTGAAAATAAGCTTTGGTCTCAAAGTTAAGGTTTGTTAAATTTTATACATTATTTTCCAATCTCCTGTTTTTCTTCTGTTTTGTTGGGTTTTTTTCTTGCTTGCTTCTTAATCTCCTATTTATTTACATTTATAAAGTATTACTCATATACCACAAAACATAAAGGTCACAAAAGTAATCCTGAATGTTTCTTCAGACAAGAAACATAACCTTAATCTATCTAAAGTCTAACAATAATTGTGTAGCAAGTTATGATAAGTCCTTATTTTTCAAACCAAAAATATTGTCCCTTTTGCTAGAAAAATAGAAAGGGAACCTCTTCCCTTGTGCTGCTGAGAATTCTGTTTTTCTTCAGATTAGTTCAATGGTCCAGACAATATATGAATAATAAACTCACTACTATGCATGATATTTTTAATTAGGGAATATATTACAAATCCTAGTTTATAGTCTCAGGCAGCAAATATAATGCTCTGGATTTCTGCCTAGAATACTATTACCATTTCAAAATACTTTCTAGTAGATTCTAGAAGGACAGGAGGGTTGATTTTCCAAACAAAAGATGATGCTAAGCCTTTTTGAATAGTTAATGTCTTACAAATCTGTTTTCTACATCTTTATACAGCCAAATTCTTCTGAAAAAGTCAGGAAGAAACTGATCCTCACAACAAATGCAATCAAATTCAAGCCATGACATTTGGATACATATGTGCCTCTCAAAGGTGCTATAGCACATCCATGCAACTCATTTTGGCATAGCTACACTACCTCCAGAAATGCAGTATATCTTTTCCACAAAACCTGGGTCACAATAAAAAGTGAGAAAATTAATGTCTGCATGTACATACTAAAACCTCTGCAGCCCATCTGAAAATGTGCTTATGACACTTGCAAACATCGCTTCATTTTGTTAATGATTTAGTCAGAGACTTTGAGATTACTCCATTTTTCCAGATATTTAATGTCTTAAGGAACAATTGGGTTATTCTCAATGTCACAGGTTTATTTCACCCATTTACCTTATTTACTCACATTAAGGTAGTAAAATAAATTAGACTAAAGCATAATTTATGACTGCCTTAGGCATATCATCTTGAAAGGCATTCAGTCTCAACAGACTGACAATTCATCTCTTTCCTGGTAAATTTACTCCCATAGCTAATCATGTTCCCTCTGACAAATTTGTTTGCCTGGTGGGGATATGCACATGCCCTGTGCACCTATTATTATGCCCTTCTCCACTACAATGAAGTCTTTTAATATGCTGAAGTTGCCCTGCATTCTATCAAGTCTCTTTTTTTTTGTTTGTTTATTAAATTAAACAACCAAGCTCACTCATATTTTTACCAGGGGGGCAGTGGAGGAGGTATTTTTTATTATGTTGCTTCTTCAAAATACTCATGCAGGCACTAGAAGCAATGTTGTTTGTTTATTTATGACCACAAGAACAGCTGCAGCAGATCAGACAAATAATGGGCCATTGTAGGAGGATACTTGGAGACAGCATATAAAGACAGAAAAGTATTTAGCAATTTCCATTCCTGGAGAGGAATCCTCGCTTTTATTCAGTTACTGCTTGTGAGAGGATTTTTACGATTAGAGGTTTCAAGAACCTTTGCTAAAACTTCTTTAAAAGTATTTCAGATGGGCAGGAGACCGTTGACACCTGCCTCTGGTTGCCTTCCCCAGCACTGTGCCTCTCCAGACAAACAGACCTTGAACAGAAATTCTCCCCGTACTGAGGCTCTCCTCCAAACCACCCGGGCTTCCAGCACTCTCCTGCGAACGTGGGACCTTGTACAGCAAACAGTGTCTTCTCTCCTACACCAACACAGGATCCTCTAACCTGTGCATGGAGGTGCTTGGGCTGGGGAAGCATTTCAAGTAAAGATAATTTCTCTTGAAATATACAGAAGGTGAAAAAACACTGTGATAAATTACAATGGAATAAAAGATGAATTTGCACATGGTTAGAAATACTTATGTAGATTACTAATGATACTGCTGTCACCCAACAGTATGGTTATTACAGAGCTGCTCAAAAACTTTCATAGAATATTCCAGCACAATTATTTGAAAAAGCATGCTTTACAATGCATAAATGATCTTTTTACATGTGAATAAGGCCTAGAGCTAGCTCGATTATTTGATTCCAACATGGTTAAAATTTTATTATTTCACTCACAGAAAGATTCCTATTGTGTTTCCCATAACTGTGTGATACATTCTCAATGCCCTATTGTGGCATCTGCATGCAGAGCACTTCTAAATAGTAATTATTGGTATAATTCTCACACACAGCCTGTATGTGTATCACAAGCATGGGTGAATTCACTTGCTAAAGTAGAGCACTTTTTCGCCTTGCAGGAAACAGAGGGGGGAAAAGTAAACATAAAATCTCTTTTCAATGTATTACAAACTGCAAGTGGCTCAGTGCAAAAAAGAAAAGAATATTTTTGATTACAGGGCTGCAAAAGCTGTAACACTGCCCTTTATTTTGATGACTAGCCTACATTTTCTTCCATCCACTATAACTACTTATGAGGTGTAAAATATATGCCTGGGCTTGATTTTCTGAGCTGAAGCTGAGCTGAAGCTTAGTTTTCTGAGGAAGAAAATGCTTCATGGGACTCAAGCCAAACAAAACACAGCAACAGGGACCGCCTTTCTTTACAGATATCATAAGGTAAATTATTATGGCCTGAGATCCCACTGTCTTTTCAGCAGAGCTACTTTCACAAGGTAGAAGGGAAATGTCTCTCAGCAGAGGCAGCTGAAGAAACTTCAGCACTGCAGAGCTGAGAGAGGTGGCTGCAGTAGAGCCAACACCTCCCCTGGAGCATGGGTCAGTCTGTCCCTGGCATGCTGCAGAGTAGGAGGTGGGTTTGTAGCCAAGCCCCCTGCCTCTTCAGGAAGATACTGGCCGAGAAAAGATTATATCAAAATATGCTCACTGTGATTATTGGCTATGGCAGGTACTAAAAACTGAGGTGCCCTTGCCCATTATTTTTGAAACCTTTGAATTTTGATGCCTCCTGTCTTTGTTGTTTTCCTCTCAGCTACAAAATGCTCATTGTCACATACACACACAGTGCTGCAGTAATTAGACCCACACTGCTCTGGTTCTATGAGTTGATTGAACTTCTGCTGCCTCCAATGAGGGAATATATAAGAAAGCCTCTAGACAGCAAGAAGGTCCATGACCATAAATCTGGTACCAATCTCACCAATCATGATATAGGAAAATTTTTCTCACCCGTTTCTGTGAATATTTCTTCTATCAAAAACATATCACAATACAGGGCACATCTTTTTAAGTCTTGAAAATCTCAGCAAATATTTCCTCTTTTTACTGAAATTATGAGAGTGTTCTGAAGAGTGCTTATGAAATCAGATGCAAACCAAGAGAGTCTATAACTGTCACAGTAGGACACGAAATAGATTGACTCCATACAGTTGTCAAGAAGAGAAAGAAGACTTTATTTACTATTCCAACAGTTTCTTTTATAACATTATTGGTCCATCAGACTGACACTCCTCTCCATTGGTTAAGTAATAGGAAACAACACCTGGGGATAGTTGTTACGGGAAAGGGAACGCTGTTTACTTAACCTGTTTTGAGAAACAGAGAGACATGTTTTGAAAAAAGAAACTGTTGACAGCTTTCCCTTGGGAAAGGAGCTAGCAATGGTTAGCAAGCTAAAATTCTCTCAGGCTCAGAAATATCGAGCCCACATATAACTACAATAGCACTGTTGCAGCACTGTTGACAAAAAGTTTTAGAACTTGAAATGAGAGAAAATTAAAAATATAGTCCTATAAAAGCTGTACACACATATGGCCCTATACGTACATACGGACACTTTTTCATACATACACTACCTAGAAAAGGATTGACTTATTATACTTAGAGTAAAGCAGAATTCAAAGAGAACAATGGCTTTGGTTCAGCTAATACAGTACCTTAAATCAGCAGACTGCCCAGCAAAAATCTTTAAGGGAAGTTTTTCAGAAAACTACTGAAGGGCCACAAAGCTAAATCAGAAGAGGAAAGGTTAAAAAAAAAAAAGCAATGGAAAATAAAAACAAACAGAATCAAAACCCTGTAGTATACTAATAACGCTTTGTTCTCTTTATCCATATGAACTGCAAGCGATTGAAGACAAGTATTTTCCCACTTATGTATTTGGAAAACAGAACATGCTATTCCCTTTAATTTTGCAGGTGAACAAATGTCTCAAGCAGATCTTGCCTTTCTAGAGAAAAGAGGAAACAAAACTATTTCCCAAAAGCAAATTTTAAATTTCTTAAAAACGTGATGCAATATATTAATTTTAACGTCAATTTCTGTACCATAGAAACCTCAGTTGTAGAGGGACAGAGAGCAGGCAAGGCAGAGAGCAGGCAAGGCAATCCCTGACTCAGGGGTGCATCTCTTTTACTGTAACCTCTTTCACAGTTGAGGCATGGTCTACCTGATGATCATTTCAGATGAGTCTGCCTAACCCATACTGATTCTTCAGGAAGAGACATAGGTGTGTGTGCACGTATCCCATAGATGAAAGAGCGGGAGGAAGACCTTGAACAGGCATCTCATGGAAATGAGCTGGCCATGTGTGCTCCCAGCCCAGAGTACCAAGAGTATCCTGGGCTGCACCAGAAGCAGCATGGCCAACAGGCTTGCTCCCCTCTCATGAGACCCTGCCATGCCTGGAGAGTTGCATCCAGATCTGCCCCCTTTGGCACAGGAAGGACACAGACGTGTTGGAGCAGGTCATGGAAATGATCAGAGGGCTGAAGCACTTCTCCAATCAGGCCAGGCTGAGATAGCTGGGTTTGTTCAGCCTGAAGAGGGCTCTGGAGAAGGCTTATTGTGATCTTTCAGTAGTTAAAAGGGGCTTATAAGAAGGATGGATGAGTGACAAGGATACAGTTTAGATTTGAGGAAAAAGTCTTTTACAAAAAGGATAGTGAAACACTGGGACAGATTGTCCAGAGAGGTGATAATTGTCCCATACCTGGAAATAGTCAAGGTCAGGTTCAGTGGGACCCAGAACAGCCTAGTTCAGTTGAAGATGTTCTTTTTCTTTGCAGGGGGGTTGGATTAGATGACTTTTATAGGTCCCTTTAAAATCCGAGCTGTTCTATGATTCTTTGATATGGTATTTTGGCACCAACTAATTTTTTTTCACTGATATTTCGCTTCAGTATTAATTATTTGGCCTGGCTAGTGACAGCCTTTAAAAACAACTGTTCAGAAAAGTTTAGAGAGCAATGCCCTTCATAGAAGTGTAAATTCTCTGTATTCATTATGTTCTAAACTACATCTAAAATCAGGTTTGCTGTATTTCCTTCCAGAAGTCAATGGGTAACCATATTATCATCCAGAAATTGTATTCTTCCCTGTGACTTAAAAGAACAAGTTATTTTATTTCTGAAGTTGACAGACCAAATAGATGTCTAGGAAATAATACTTTTTGTAATTTACACTGTGATCATTAACAGATCCTTTTCTACCAGCCAATGAGGATATTTATATAATAAATCTAATCAGAGCATATTCAAAGCACAAGGTTTAACAAAGAGTGTCAAGTGAAAATGAGTTCCTTCCTGCACCATGAAACACAAAAATACACCCAGAGCTCATAAAAGACATTAAAAAAAAAAAAAGATAAAATTCCACGGATATTTTTGTCCTTGATACAGCCTTGCCAAAATTGTAGGCATCTGGTCAGAATCAGAAACATCCATTTTGTCATGATGCAGGATAGTGTTCCCAAAAGCACTAAGATAGCTTTACTGGCATCTCAGTATTTTGCTTTCCACTGTGCCCTTAGCCACTTAAAATGCTACAGGCTATCAGTTCTGATACTGCAAAATGTAAAAATGGGAAATGGGTCCATCTTCTAACCTCTCAGGCAGCAGTCAATGGACATTGGCTGAGCTGACATTTACATTTCCAGATCATCAACATACCCCTATCCCCAGACAATCTTGTGAGAAAGATGTTTTAACACTAGGACAGAAAGCACAGAGTTTTGAGTAGAAGACTTTTTCTCAGTGTTCTATTCTTCCCCTGGAAATTCTCTTTCTCTACTCAGTCACTGTCAACAAGCAGACCCATACCCTACAAAGTAATGCATCTGTGCCTACATTCCTGAATAAGCAAACTAAAGAATTCAAGATCTCACAGGTTAGAAAGAAAAACTAGTCTCTAATGTATGCAAACTGCATCTTTCAATGCATATTTTTAGGTGTGTACTGATTGACTTGTCTCAGTGTTTAAAATGATGTGGCCTTTAGGCAGCCAGGTCTCTTTCAAGACCTACTGATGATGATATTATTAACCTTTGGTATTGAAATTTTGTTAGTAGCACCTGATTTATCCCAGTAAACAGCACTACCATTTCATCCTTAGCCATGGACTGTGAAAGTTCACAGCTTTGAGGTTTTCATTTGTTTTGTTTTTTCAGATGGTGCTAATAGAAGCAAACTACCCATCAAACTAATACGGATACAGACTGTTGCATGAGGGATGCATTAAAATTTTATCCTGCTTTTAAAATGTATGTTTTCCAAAGGTAGATTCTTTTTAAAAATTGTTATTTTAATTTGCTCTAGATTAAAATAGAATAAATTGAACAGACAAACAATTATTCCTCCTCCTGTCTTCTCTTCCTCTGAAAGGTTCACAGAATTTTTTTTTTCCAACAAAAAGCTGGGATTGTATCTGTTATTAAGACTTAATTGTGATACAACTTGTATTCATATAAGAATTAGTTTTATTCATATGTAATAATTACAAAGACATCCATATTAATCTTAGTTCAACATTGGATACAGGCAAGCCTAGGCTCCCCACGAGATAAACAAATGAATCTTGTGTATTCTGGCTGAGGCCGTTCAGAACATCAATAAGCAGGATTTCTTCGTCATTTAGGAATACAGCATTTCCTTCTCTTTGTTCCATTCACATGTTGTAACTACTTCTGAGCAGGTGTTTAGAACACAAACCTTATAGACACTAAAATAAGGAGATGTTTCATTCTTGAAATGTGTGGTCTGGTTTACTTGCAGTTGGCAAGGCATTTTACAGGAACACATCTGACTTTTTACAAGTTTCCAGCAGCAGTAAACTTTATTCCTGCTGACAGCGGAAGTAATTGCTATGTTGAGAATAAAATTGATTTGTTTAAAAGTTCAACTCTGTTTTCTTGTTTCATGTTTTATGCTCTAAGGTTACATTTAAATCTGTTTCAGATAATCATTTAATAAAAAACAATTCTTTGTATGTTACAGGGGTAAAAATACATATAAATGAGCACCAAATCATTGCAAGGTAAGGGAAAGTAGGGGTTTTTTGAACTGGAAATAAGTATTTAAATTCCTCATGTAGAATACAGTATTTTCATCGTAAAACTTTCACCTTTTTTTTCAGTTTATAAGATCAGAAGAAAAAAAATTAAAGCAAATAATAAAAAAGCAAGAAATAAAACCACCATCATAACCATCTAAAGCAAGCAGGCACTATGTGTATTGTGATCCAAACATCTATCTTCATGCCATGATTCTTGGGCCACATTTCGGAATAATATCAATAATGGCAACTCAGCATACACAAGTCTGGAAACTATCAGTCACAGAATGGACACTTAACACTGTTCCAACCATTCTGCTTTGTGAGGGATGATCCAACTTAGGATGCTCCAGCTACCAGCTGCCACTGCCAGCTCCCCTACCTCTGCACCACTGCTGAGTCAGCTGTATTTTATTTTGGATTTTGTTTGAAAGTGTTTGGGTCCCCTAAAACTAAAAACTATGGCACTTTATTGCTGCTAGAAAAATTGCACAGTCAATCTGTGCAACTGGCTGGCAGGTCAAATGAGGGTGAGAGAAGAGCACAGAACTGTGTCGGACTTTGGTAAGACCGTGGAAGGCACCTTCATCTGGCCCACATGGTGCTATTGGTTTTTTCCAGTAGACTTGCATCCTGTTATTTCTCCTGTTTCCTTCTTCATGCTACTGGCTTTATCTGAGAGGAGTCACAAGGTGCATGAAGTGCATATTAATGCTGTAGAATATTTTGGCCTTGTTATCAATTTTTAAAGAAATCCATAATTTAAAATGTAAATGAGTCCATGCACAAAGATGCCTTGTCAACTGCAAGTAAACCATAAAACACATTGCATACAAATTCAGTGATAACATTCCACTGGGATAGTAATTTCATCCGTGTTTATAGGTTCTGAGATTTTCCAGCCCAATCACCCCTTGTGCACCTGAGTAAGTCATCTAGCACCTCAACAAATAAATTTCACTCTTTTTTTTCCACATGCTTTAAATGTTGCATATGCCACAGACACATTACTTACTAAATAGTAATATTAGCACGGTTCTGCTTTGTCTTAAAAATTGCAAAATATAGTGAATAATTAAGATATGTCCATGAGGTATCAGCAACAGTGCAGAGAGCTATACACCCCTTTTGATTCAGTTTGTCACCACCTCGGCACACCGTCACTGTGCTGTCATTTGTTATTGCACTCCTCAGCCTCCCCTTTCAGCTTCAAATCTTTACATTTCACTTGGCTATTCTAAAACTGCAATGGCAAGCTCTGCATGTCTATTACAAAATAATAGCATTGTAGTCTGATGCAGCAGCGTACACTCAAAACCAAAGTAAATTTTACTCAATATAATCTATAATTCTTGATATATCAGGTGATAGGCTTCAGCACAGCTTCCCTAGTGCTCCCTCTTTGTTCTGTTCATTATGCTGCAATTTTCTGCCTACCAGGTACATTCACTGATTGATCAAGGCTTGCAAAAGTCCTCATTCAATAGGATAGACAGAATCTCAGCAAAGGGTGCCTTCTGTTTTATGCCTGTCAGCAGTATGATGGAAATTCTATCGTGAGGCACAGAGACTACTCACAATCTCATAATTTTATTAAGCAATAGCATAAGTGGTCTTGCTAGACTGAGTGGATGACATATTTGCATGAACAATGAATGTTATCTGCCTCATCTAAAACAATACTGAACAAAACAGGGAGCTTAACTAGAGAAAGGTCTCTTCTAAACAAACAGATCATTTTCCAATCACATACTCTCTTGCACCTAGTGAGTTGGGGGAGAAACAAAGAAAGGTAAGAGATCAATTCTAAAAATAGTAACTCACTCTCCTGAAAACAAGCTATACTTACAGAAATGACAATGCCAGTGCCAGTATTGGGGAAACAGCACACACTAAGTAACTTGTTAGTCTCTGAAGAATTATATTCTTCTGCCAACGCTTTCAGGAAAATCTAATAAAACATTGATGAAATAGAAGAATAATTTTCTCTGCATGAAGATTAAGTGGGAACATGAGTCTATACAATGGACAGTTTTTGCATTCATCTCATGCCTGCTCAACTGCAGGAATCATTGGGAAATGGCACATACAATATTTCTAAACTGAGGTGTATCTGAAATAGTCAATGTCAGCTCAAGTCCTACAGGAAGTGACAGTCAATACCAGCTTGTTGCCAGCTATTTCTGCAACAACCTATAAAGCTTGACACAGCTGGGCAGTCTCATGTCAGGACTAAATCCTAATGTTTCACAAGAAATAAAAGGGAAGACAATTATTACCAAGCTGTATCAAAATGCATAATTACACACAAGTCTGTGTTTTGGTACCTGTCAGAACCTTCAGAGGGAACTGAGGTTCTGACAAAAGAGTATTAGAGTTTAGGAGGAGTTTTTGAGGAATGGATTTTTGTAGTGAATGTCTCCTAGTTTGTACTTATTCAGAGCTAATTTCCAAACTATTTATAGTAAAAAATGATGCCATGAGTTTCAGCTTTAAGGCTAAGTAATCTTCTTGGAAAAAATTCGAGTATTTTTATAATGCATTCTGAAATTCTCTCTGCCATTTATTGAGGCATAGATTATTCAACTTCCTTCCTCACACATATATTATGTGGTGAATGGGATTTATAGCATCCAGCCTGCTCAGCAGGGTGACTCCTAAATTAGTCAAGACAAATTACCAATTAAAAAAAAAAAGCAGCACAGACTGAATTCCTATGTGTCTCCTGAAGCCTTGCAACCTTGTCAGAATTTTCTGTATGGAATGCAATTCACACCCTTAAAAGTTCTACAGGACCATCATGACCAAGCAACAACTTTGAATACAGAAAACTGGCTCAATCTTTTCTTCAAAATAGAAACAACCCATCCAAGTTGAGTTACAGTGTCCTTTTATTGTTTAAGACATATGTAGTTTAAGCTATTAGTAAAAAACCAAACAAACAAACAAAAAACACACAAAAAAAACCCACATTAAAAGGAAGACCCAGGCATTTTTTACCTCATCTGGCCACTTACCCAGTGAAAGCCACTCTTTGCTAAACCCAGGTTTGCAAAGAAATCACCTTTGAGCACCCTCATTGGGGTCCCCAGGAGAATTCAGTATAGCTGGGGGATGGATATCAATGGCCCTAAAGCAGGATAAATCACAAGATACTCCTCTTAGTCCAAATGGTAAGCATATGCAAGCAAATGCGTTAATAATGTGATCTGCATAAGCAGCATGAGCAGGGAAAACTGAAACACTTTGTGTCTTGTGGCTGAAGTGGGGTCTTCGTGGACTCCTTTACAGGACAGTCTCTGTCGCGCTGTAGGCATCTTCCCTGTAGCAGTTCCCAAGGGAAATACTGAATGATCCTGGAAAACAGGACTTGGAACTCTCATAGTGAACCTAGTAATAGCTTGACTACTTCCAAAGCTACCTACAACCAAACCATGTTTTTACCCAAGCCTCAAGAGCAATCAGGAAATACAGAGTGGAGGGAGGGGGCTGCCCAGCCCTGAGTCTCTCAGCACAGAGCAGGCAGGCTGGATGTGTGACAGCTAAGCACCTTTCTGAGTTCAGGTTTAACACCCTTTCCAATATAAGGCTTTAAACCCAGATTCTGAGGCTTAATTCAACTAGCTCTCTTCCCCTTTGTTATAGGTAGCTCATGAGGTTTTAGACTGCCTTTCAATCTTTGTCATCTGTGTTCAGAAACGTACTAGCTTATAAAGGCAGTAAAGGTTCTATTGATTCTTTACTTTTAGTTTTGTTTCACATGTGCTGGAAATTTCTTAAATGGAAGTACAAGTTGAGCAAACATGAAACCTTCCTCTAACAGTTCATTCACTTGTCTTCAATCAGTTAAAAGGCAGAGCTTAACAGAGTGCTTTGTGCATGTGGACTAGCTTTAACTAGAAATAATAAAATTTATTATTAATGATTAACTTCATTTGGAAAGAATGCTTTCTGTAATTTCAATGGTTTACAGCATTACTTTCTCAACTACAGGTCCCAGAATACCTGGGTAATTGCACTGCTTGTGTTCAATAGGAAATGAGGAAGTTTTCCCTCTTTCTTGAATCCCACTCAAAATAACTAATGAACAATTTTGTGTAGAAGACTATCTACATAACTGAGAAGCAGAAGTATCTTCAACCCCCATCTTAAAGAGCAAAAATAGCAAAAATGCCTGTGTGGATCTGATCCAACAATCTGTACTCTCCACCCTGATAATGGCATAAAGAACAATGCATTTTGAAAGCACAAATTAAAATTAATTCTGTTTTCACTTTATATGCTACCATTAAATGTACACTATTCCTTAATACAAACTGGAAGGGGTATGATTTTTCAGTAGTGGTAGCCTCTGTTTACGAACGTAATTTGTTCAATAGTCGTAGAAGTGGGAAGGTAGAACCTATAAATTCCAGACCATGCTGCCCACATGAACTGAAGAGAACTGCTAAAACAGAGATATATGGCTGAGGGCCAGATTTTTATGGCAGAGGCTTTCTACTCCTTATGGAACAATTTTTAGGCATATCAATGATGTGCTTCTGCTGATGTAACTGCAGTGATTCAACAAAGTACTGCTAATTTTAAATTGCAGAAAAAGATACTCTGTTCTCATTTATTACTGTTCAACTGCAAATACACAGAATTAGTATCACATAATCCTCCTTAATGTGTTAGCTAGAGGTATAAGACAGTAGGTGCAGAAAGAACACTTTTTTCTAATAAAGTTGCTGAACAACGGAAGCTTGCTTTGACTTACTCAGTACCTCTGAAAATCTGGCCTTGTGTGATTAGCTGCAGTAGTACTGCTGAGAATAAAGCCTCACATTTTGCGTCTCTCACTGCTGTGGCTTAGCCAACAGTCATTCCTTCCTGTGACAAGGAACAAAAACCCAGTGCTCATGGACAGCAACCTCACATCATCTCTCTTCACAAAGAAGGGTTTTGTTGTGGATCAAAGAGTTAACCTATAATATCTAGGAATTAGCTTAGGATAAGATGATTTAGTAGATAAATGTGTCTTCCTTCTTGGACTAAGTAATTCTGGCTTTACAGTGCATTACACATGGCTGCAGTCAAAAGTACAACAGGGCATTAAGAACATTTCTGTAAGCTCTTTAAATGTACAAAGTGTTTCAAAATAAAGGAAATAGTACAACTTCTAAGCCATGTTCTCCGGGTTTCTTTTGAAGAAGAAAAGAAAATGACAGTACTTTCCCTATGGGGAACTTCCACGTCAAAGTAGGAAAAGTGTCTATTCATAACCCAGAGTGCCTTTTTTATTATTATTGTTTGAATCCTTATCTTTGTCCTTTGGAATGCTGTATCTTTGGAGGACATAGAAACAACTACGTTAGATATGGATTTACAAAATTTATATAAAATATCACAAGGTGAAATGATTTCGCAGGAAATGTCTCTTTTTTGCCATAACACTTTAAGTAAAGCAATCTTACTCCTGGCCTTATCAAGAAGATGAGAAAATAGTATCAACCTCCAAAAGGCTAAGGAACATAGTATAAAAGCATAAGTTGGACTCACAAATGTGCCTTCACATTACAGATTTATCTTTAAAAAGCTCTAGCATGAGTTATACATTGTCTTCAAATCTTACATTCAGACCTATAGAAAGAACCCAACTTACAGTAGCATCACACACTAATCTCTTCTATTTCAGGAGGAAAGAAATGTGTTGGTAACCTTTATGTAAATCTCCTTCATCTTTTTTTTTTTTTCAGTGTGAAATACAATGGAAGAGGAAAACACGGTATTTTTGCCCGAAACTAGGGAAAAATAGGAAAACCAAATGTTTTTTTCCCTTTAACCAAGCTTTCAGATTTTGATGTGTTTTCCATTTAAAGAGTGTTGAGCTTAACAAAGCTGTAATGTACAATGTCAAAAAGCTCTGCCACAAGTTATACAGATTCTCTGCAGTGATACTACAAGAATGATTACTAAAGTGTATAGTGAGAGCACTGCCATTGTCTTGACCCTTTTTCTATGTCTGCTGAACAACTGTATCGTATGCATGCAATTCTCTCTCGCTTCCTGAACTGTGTCTGGTCTTCATACATATTGAGAGATGGAGAGGAAATCCCACAATAGGAACACAGAGAAAAGAAATTTGCATGTATATTACTCTAAAACCATTTCAGCTTGACCTTCCATGAAGAATGGTTTAAAGGATGAATACTTTGACGGTGAATGCAAAGGTTAATTGTCTTTATTGAGCATTGCTAAAAGGACCCCAGTAAACCATGAAGGTTTCTTGGAGGGATGTACTAAAGAGGGACAGGAGAGAGAAGGTTTTGCATTAAAAAGACAGAGCCCTTAATATCCACACTAAGATGTCCATGTCCAAAGCAGAAGATTTTAATCAATGAAATAGACTTTCATAAGAAGCTTTTGAGTGTTATAGAGTACTACACTTCCCATTATAGAGGGACTGACTTTAAACAGAAATAAAACCACCTACCTAAACTCATCAAAAGTCCTCCCACACCACACCAAGCACATTAACTTCCCTAGCTCCTTCTTTGAAAACATAAATAAATTAATTAAAAATTACAGAATTCCTCAGGGCATTAGTTCTCCTGTTAACTTAAATACTGAAGTGATTGACATGTTTAAGACCACAAAAGTACCCCTTGTTCAAATTTTTTGTGGTTTTCTTGTTTGAATTTCTTTATTAGATATTTTACAAATTAAATAAATTGCATTGGAAGACTACTGTTGCAAAAACCTCTTCTGTGACCAGATCCATGCTGTGTTATGTCAGTAGTTTTATATCACTGGGAAATGTAAAGCTATAAACAGACTATAGATATTCTCTTATGAGGTGAATAAAAAAAATTCTGCTAATATTTACAAGATGATTCAGAAATAGAATGTTTAATTCTTTTGCATATTAGAAGTGGCAATTTCAAGACACTTAAGCACACTATTAATCAAACATCTTGGGATTGTAATGAAGAATTCTCACTGAACCAGTGCCTTCAAATAATAAATGGCTTCCAGGATGTTTTTTAATCCATCATATAAATAATATCACTGTTGTGATACATTCAGTTACAAGCCAACTTTCTTCCAGAGGAGTATCAGTGGTTTACACACTACAAGGAATATTACCTTCCTCTAAGACTGTACAAAAATTGTGGTTGCTAGACAAACATAAGCAAAACAGTCATGATACACACTAGAGGAATTATATGTCAAATGAATGAGCAAATGTGAAGGACAAAATCTGAAATAATCTATCCAATGTCAATGCAAATCACAAGTCAACAGGGTCCAGCAAACACAAATGCCTCAACTCTTTTTTGTAAATTACGCTCTGACAATTTCAAGCAATAAAATGCCTCAACATAGTTTTTAAATACACTAAATGCAAAATAATTCATCATCTTTTATGTACACATGCAAACTACAGTCTTATAAAATGCATAATACTCATACACATACAACCACACAGTTTAATGTATGTTAAAAAGTAGGTATAGACTTGCATATACATTAGGTAGCAGAAAGCACTTCACAACACTAAACCCAAGACTATAGTACCACTATGACAGAATTATTTAGTTTGTGTACTACTACTTTCAAACAAAAACTCCACAGGCTTGTGAGTTAAAAAGTCAGAGGAAAGTTCTTGTATGCATCTGAGAGAGATGAGACAGACCAAAGGAAAACCAGAACAGCACAAAACCTCTGGAAGAGCAGTCTCTGTTTTCCATACTGATTACTTTCTTCAGGGTTTTATGCATGGCCTCCTAAGGGAAAGCACACCTACCTTCATTAGCAGGTGTTGCACACATGATACTTGTTGAGCTTTTCACAAAATCACCTTTCAAAATGTCTGTTATCAACATAAATAATTCAGAATTCATTACAATCAGTGCAATAAATAACACAGAGATTTTGAATTTTTTAATGTGCGATTTGAGGTGTATAGAAGTTTTATATATAACGTAGTATACATTTTTAGGGTCATTACTACTATTTTCTTTAGAAACAATACATTTGATTTTTTTTTAGTAGGGAGGTTGTCGCTTTTTTTTTTTTTTTTTTATGTTTACTGGCATATATTTGTCATGGCAGAGGGAAAACCCAGTATCAAGAAAGTGTCCAGCCTGTTTCGAAAATTCTTGGGAAGCTCTGCTGAGACAAGCTGCTATCATATTTGACATCCTTGACACGAGCCCTCCATGCAGTGTGGTGTGGGAGAGAGTCCACTCACCCAGACACCTCAGGACCTCTGGCTGCCCGCTATCTGTGTGCCCTGACTATCTCTTTCGCCTGACAAGGAGCTGCGTCGGCCCGGGGGAAAGGAGCGGAGCACTTCACCCCTCCTGAAAACTACCCAGAAACGGATGGAAGCTTTCACGACTTTGAGAAACACGGGAGATGCCATTTACTGTGCCTAATTACCGCAAGGTC
>WBMY01018383.1:1539624-1563381 GCA_013397315.1 Donacobius atricapilla | reverse complement strand
AAAAAAATTAAAAAAAAAATCATCTCTGTTGCTGGACTGAATGCAGCTGACCATATCCTGTAGTCCTGTCAGTGGGCAAACACAGCCTGGAATTCCCATACATGTCTTTTGAGGCAATTCAAAAACTACACAGATAATTTATTTTTAAAATATATTAAGTTATTGGTCTAAGTTACAATTGGATGTGTATTCCAGCATACTGCTGAAATTCAGTGCAGGAGTTTTGATCTTGCTGAAAATGGAGTAGTCAGAGAACTACATCCAGAAATCTTGGATATTTTTTACCTCTTCAAGTACAAAATAAGGTGCACAACAACAACAACAACAACAACAACAACAACAACAAAGTATTCTATTCATCTAAGATAGCATTTAAAAAAAATTAAATGTAGAAACACAACATTACATCTGGTCAAACTTATCCTGCATTTGGGGAAATATTTAAGTGCAGCAGCAACCACGCATAACTGGCACAATGCACCACTTTTTGGAAGACAGTATCTCTAAGGAACAACAGTTCATCATGGAGGCTGCAGCCAGCCCTTTCAATGCATAAATTGTTCCTCTTTTTCAGGACTGTGCATATCTAAGGGCATAATCAAGACTTAGTGCTGGAGGGAGATACTTTTTGTTCTAAGAAATGAAGTCTGGAAATAAGCCATTTTGCTCAATCTCTGTGAGGCATTACACTTAAGTTTCATGAGGAAATGCTCTGCAGTCTCACCATTCCTCCCAAGCTCATTCACACAGTGAGAATTTCTTGAACACCTTAAGACAGATGAAAGCTGCCATACCCATCTCCATTGCTCTTAATGTTTAGTAAACCTGCAACAAAATGGCTGAGTTACTCTAAGGGGTTTTTTAGTTCACTGTGGGGTCTGTTTCCTTAAACCCAGTCCTTATAAATGACTATTGATGACCGCTGAGATGTATGTGGCACATACCTCTGGACTAAAAAGCACATAGCAGCTGCAAAACTGAACATTACCACCTACTAGTACCAAACATCTATCTGCAGGGGGAAGAGGATGCTCTCCCAGCAACACACAAGTTAGGATAGAGTAGCACAGTTTATTTCAGACTTCCTCCCTTTTTGTACTTAAATGATATAAAGCCTTAATGATCAAAAGACCTTTCTTAGAGATAAACTAAATGTAAATAACATGCCAAGACAGTTCAAGAGCACTTCATGAGTAGCAACTCTTATTAGAGTCTGAATTTTTTTCACAGCACACAGTAGTTTTAGAAGGACACTATTTGAATGGGTTGAACTAAGAGATGGAAATAAAGGATTTTGAGGTGGCAGAAAGAGCTTAATTACAGCACCTTTGTACATGTTAAGAACTTTACCATAATTGCCAAGACACCATTTTCCACAAATGGAGAAAGGCTCAATTTTTATGCTATTTTTAATACTTATTGTATGTTCTTTCCCATCCAATAAAAGGAAAGCAGGTAGTCAATATTGCTGATTATAAAAATAGGGTGTTTATGACTGAAGATGAAATGTGATAAGTTAACCTTTTCAAGAAGGCTCTATTTAAATAAATTATTAGCATCTCTTCTTTTATCTGATTTTTATGAGTCATTCATTCAAGTCCTAATATATAGAGAGTGTGCATGGGGTTATCTCTGACAACAAAGATTGATGATAGTTGTCATCCATTTTTAAAAGAGAACAGCGCAAAGCTTGATATGGAAAGCTAAATGCAGAAATGACAAAGTATTAACTGTGCTACTAACTTCTACACTACTGCTAACATTTTTCCATAATCCTAGCCTATTTTTTCTCACTTCCTTTCAAAAGGGATCAATCTTACCTTGTATAAGGAATATTGTCAGGGGTACAGAGTTGCAGGGAACAAAATTGTGAGACATTTTCAAAGTAAAGTTTTGTGCTAAGGAGCAAAACTTAAAAAAAAAACAACGAAGAAAATCAAATGCAAAATATGCATTTGTCTAAATTACGTATTCTAATGACCTGTTTAGAGATTTTTTACATCTTGCTCTACTCTTTTCCCTTTTTTTGGCTACTTCTTTTCATCAGATCTTATTTAAATTTAGTGCTCTAAATCCAAGGGATATACTTTTCTATGTTTTAAGAACAACTGAATTAACTAATAATAGTAATAGTAATACCTATGTATTCTAAATTACTCTCTGACTTTATGCAAGTCTACATACTGAAATGGGTTATGAACAAATATGAAATGATCCTCTGATATTTATGTAATACAAACACATAGCACCTTCAGGAATTCCTCCATCTAAAACACTAGCTGAAAACATTTTAAGTGTTTCTGTCATGGGGGTCAGTGGCTGTAGCTGGTTTGCTCTGAAACACTGACCTTCTTAGGTGGCTGAGCAGCATCCAGCCTGCCTTTTATCTGCTTCCCACCCAGTGTTATCTGCTTCCCACCCGGTGTCCAAACAGCAATGCCTGAGTGGCCTAACATATCGATTTTCTGTTTGCACAGGTAGAACATGCTATTTGGTAAGTCCAGTTGAAAATAAATGTTAATCATCTAAAGATAACCCACTTGAAGATCATTTGATAATCTTTTTTTCATGTAACTTCAGATGGAGCAAAAATGTAGAAAAAAGTTATTTTTATGTTTAAATATGCATATGTCTTCTGAGGCAATGCCTATGAACACATGATCTCACACATAGCCAGGAATCCAGGGCACAAACTGATAATGAAAATGTGATCTTTGCTCATAACTATATGTCCCTATCCTCCTGACTCTACTGACTCTACTAACTTTAAAACAAATGGCTAAATATATTGAAACTATGATTATTATAATTTTTACTTTTTGCTTATCTCTTTCAATAGGTTTAAATTATTTTTATATGAGACGTAACTGAAATGTTGGAGAACATTTATTTTTCAGGGTGTCTTTTTTCATTTCTAGGTGGAAATAAAATAAAAAAATATTATTTTGTATCACTACTATTTTTCAATATTTGAGGCAGTACTTTTCTTAAAATTGTCAGATATCAGATGAAAATTAAAACCTTAATCTCAGAAAAACACAAGAGCATTTTATTTATGCCTTGTTACACTTCATTCCTCTTCACAGATTTCAATACTTCTGCAAATGTATCTCTCTGTTTGATGACTAAGCTATTAAGTTACTCATAACAATTCACAGTGAGTCAGCATATGTGATTTCCAACCTGTTCTCTCTTTTACAATTTGGAATCAAGATTTAAGCTCACACAGGACAAAAAGTAGAATAACGGCAGATTGAATTGCAGTGTTCTTTTCTGAGATGTTAAATCTATTTGTTTTCATGATACACAGGTAAAATGATTCCTACTGAAAACAAGTTGCATGTACCACCAGAACTCCCTTTACAATGTTGCTACCCCATCTTTCAGTTATTTCTAGCTATTCTCACATCACAAATCTGCCAGCAGACTTCTAGGGTAGAAATCCAGCTCTACAATTAAGTGAAAGAAAAAGAAATGCTCCGACCAGTATCTTGTTTTATCCTTGCAAAAAGTGGGAATATTTCCAATTTTCAGGGTCCTTTCACAAGACGAAGGGAAGAGAGCAGCAGAAGCGTAGCAATGCCAAATTACAAAGAACTGGCTGTACAGGCAATCCAATCCTTCATTCCCTCTCTGCAGCTGAGAGGTTGTGCCATCTGCCCTTTCAGCCTACTGCATGCTGTGTCACTCATGGAGACGCAAATTTGGACTCCTCTTTTGTCAGAGCGGGTGCAAAGTAGCTATATATAAGAGAAAATATGCTATAGAGGAAAATGTGCTAACCTCCAATATTTGTGTCATTCCAGGATCAAAAGCAGCCCCTCTTTTGTGGAGTACATTTTTTTTTAATTTTTCCTCTGAAAAAAAAGAAATGCAGAACAACCTTTTTGCTAGGTCACTGGAGGATCATGTGACCATGACTGCCATGCCAAATGGAGTAGCCCATCATGTCTTTAATGAAAAATTAACCATTTTTATATGAAGCTTGTAAAAAGCATTGCCTTTGTGATGCTGCACCTGAATCCCACTTCATCCTCAAGCCTCCTATGCGATCTCAGAAGTTCCGTGATAAACTTTGGCCAAAGCAGCTGAGCAGAAAATCATCCCTTGACCGTTCTATTTGGTCTGAGAGGCATACCCCGATGTACCAGGAGCTTGCAGGCTAAAGGTGGTAACAATCAGAAATATCAGTTGCCCAACCTAGGTGAGAAACAGGGGACAAGCAATTATCATTTGTAGCTCTGGTAAACCATTTTCCCGAACCATAGCCTGGATGGAGTGCTGCTATTGGGAATCGCAATTTGAGAGGAACGCAAAGTTCTGCTCAAAGTTGAGTATCATTGTCACAGCACTTTGGGAAAAAAAGTGGAGTAGTTATTAACTACTTGGGTTATGGCCAAGATGGAAACTTATTGATTACCAGAGTTAATAATTTTGCAACCCTATAAACAGCAGAGAGGCTCTTTGAGCTTTCCTGGACTGCAGCATGCTGAATGAGCACCTCCCTCTGAGTGGGACGCCTCTTGGAGCTTACAAACCCTCAAGTTTGCAGTATTCAACAAACTGTCCCCGAAGATGAGCCCTGGGCTGATACCCACCACCACATCTTCATGCTCCTTGAGCTGCAATCCATTGCCTGTTGGGAAATGCAAAGGACTTTGGCATGAGTATTTCATTGAACCTGAGGGGGAATTTTTTATAGGTACCTTTGCACAAAATAAAATAAAAAAAAGGTGTACATATTGCTTTAATTGTGAGTGTGGTTTGATTATGGTTTGAATGTTAGTATCTCAAATCCGTAGTTGTCATTGTTATAATTGTAGCGAACCATATCAAATTGCTTTGTGAATGTTACTCAATTATTAAGTGCTTTGCACCCTTATCCCCTTTTGCATTCCCAGCTTCTGTGCAAATCATTCCAAATTGCTTCTAAGCTGTTCATCCTTTTTATGCTTTGATCTGGGTCGTACATAATAAAGTGAACCTTGCCATCGAACTAAGTAAAGTCATGTTTTCACAAGTTCACGTGAAACCCTGTTTTCACCAATACTTTCTACAATGTTTCTTAAAGCAGCCAAACCACTCATTAATGACAGGCTTCAATGGGGGGGCAGCAATGCATCTATTGGAGTTCACAAGGCACTGCCAGCATGTAAGACTTCTCTAAAATAACATGGAAGGTTTTGTAGTTATACCTGACCAAAAAAAGTTGTATCATTTTCATTGCAGTAAACACTGATTGACAGCCTTATTAAGAAAATAAGGGTATTTGAAAGGGCTCCATTTGTACTGTATGTTGAATATTAAAGAAGTTGCTGAAAGAACTGTGAGGGGGAGGGCAATTGGGTCTGGCTTTAAAATGGTATGTGCAAAACTTAATGATTGTCAAAGGGATACCTTAGTACACTTTTGTTGCAATAAGCCATATGTGTGACTGAGTCCAAGATGCTTGTTTAATTGCTTCCTCTGGATACCCTCTCCACTGCTAAGAGGTATGCCATCTTCCATACCTCTGGGTGGTAGAGGGATGTGGACCCTCAGTGCTGCATTTTGGAATTCCAGGAATTGTAGTGTAGTGATGAAATGGCCACTTTGCATATGCTCTGCTTGTTTGTAAATAACTGAATTTTAAGTCAGAGATGTTCAGAATAAGGGCGATGCCTGCATTGCATGTTAAGTCCAAGAAATGTGTTTTCATTAATGAACAAAGTGCCTTTAGATGAGATGCTCTAAAGAAAGCTCCTTTTATAAAATGGAGAGTGCTAGAAAGTGTGTGTCACTGCCACTATCAACTAATAGAGGTTATGCACTGATGGAAGGAACAAGGGAGCTGGCAGAAGCCTGTCTCTCACTGTCAGTTCCAGGCTGCAGGCTTTTATGTTCATTTGTATCGCAATCAATAAGGAATAGTTTAAATTGGGCTCTGGAAACTTGATTTTATAGTTTGTTAAATTTCTCTTTTAAATTTGTTTAAAATAAAAGGTTTCTATGGAAACCTTCCCTTTTATTCAAGAAAAATATCTCCCAGTCTTCGTCTCCTCCTCACACAACCAGGGCTGGCTGGATCTGTACCAACATCCAGCTGCACTCTCCCAAACCTGCCACTTCAGCTCAAGGCTGGGCAGTGAGGCAAACACTTGCTACCGCACCCATCATGCAATTAGTGCTGCCTCTTCCTTCACCTGGAGGTGATGTTCCCTATTCACACTCTTCCAGCTCCCAAAACAGTTGGCAGCAGCAGACATTCCCCGGCCTGGGAAGCCCCGGCAGTAGTAGCAGTGGCAGCATGTGCTGGATGCATCCTCACTGTCCTGCAGCACTGCCCAGAGCAATGACAACCAGACACAGTGAGCAGAAGCTGTGTGGTTCTTGGAAGTGGGAAATGCTGGCCACCTTGCTCTTCCTAGGAGGCTAAGTGGCTTCCAGGGCTCAAAGTTGTTTTTTCCGATAAAGTTTTGTACGTGGGGAAAAAAAAAAAAAAGCAACTCCCTGAGATAATCTATGACTGAGTTACAAAACCTTAGGACCTCTTTCCCAATTAATGAAAAAATATCTGCTGACATCAAAGAAATAAGATGATGGAATTGCTTAAGATTATTTGTACCCATTATTTTCATTACTATCAGCTGATGGATATGATTTGTTTTCCTGAACACAGAGAACTTAAGACAGTTGGTTTGCTCAGGGTTCCTAAGTCTCCTTTCCAAAGGGCACCCTTTAGCCTCTCTCCTGTATCAGTTTGTGGTATTCCAATTTTTTTTTTTTTTGCCTATTGATGTAAACTGATGTATTCACTGCTGCTACATTCAAGATCTTCCCTCAGCTTCCACTTCCATTACTCAGCTTCTGACCAGTCTTTCACAGCATGACCCAACCTGGGATCTGGGTTTGAAATGCCTGATAGAAATTAGACTGTAACTTTTTTTTAAAAAATATATCTTTAACTCCCTGCAACTACCTTATTTACCAGCTTCACCTGTCATTCATTCAGTCTGAGCTATAGCAGTACATATGAGAGAAAGAAAGAAAGAACCTATAAAATCTGTTCAGAAAGGATCTATACCAGTTTTTATCTCAAAATACAGTAGTACATTTGTAGAAAGACAAGATAATCAGATGTAAGTCTGGCTTCTCGTAGCTTTGATAAAAATTCCTTAAAGATAACAAGCTTTATAAATTCATAGATTATTTTATATCTGTGCTACTTTCAGTTCTGTATAATTAATTTTCAGTACAGAATTTCATTAGATGAGCTATTGAATAAAGAAAATAACTCAGTTTTGCAGCCCTTTATTTTTAAAGTCAAGAATAAGATGTGCTTGACTAAAGGCAGGTATACAGTTATTATTTAAAAAAAGAAAATAAAAATGGAAACTTAAAATTAATGCAAATTTTCTTCAGCTGGATTAAATTAATATAAAAGAGATCCTGATGATGAAAATATGTGCATTAATATCTTGGTATTTTCCTAGACTTTATTCCCCTAGTAAAAAAACCCAGAAGTGATAGATCAATAGAATACATCCTTTACATACCCTGCCTGATCATTCCTCACTTCTTAGGGGAATGTTGTCAAGAGAAAAGCTCCCATGCGTGTTCCTTATGCACTGCTGTGCAAGTCAACAGTCCTAAATTAACAAAATAGAAGAATTTTTTTACATGTGGAAAGGATTTTTCTTTTTAAGTTTTAGCTTTTTGCATAAAAATGTAAAAAACTACTTGAGTACTTTAGGAATTTTTTTTCTCAATCCCTCAGATGACTAGGTAACTCTGCATTCTTACTGATGCTCACTGTAACTTAGGCTAGCCTAAGGGTGACATAAAACAGGGCTCTTCAACTTCTTTGACAACTATAGCCAGATTTTATTAGTGTGTTGCTCATGGACCAGAGAACAAACAAACTTTATAACATGATGAATCATCTGGGAAATAGATTCAATCTGCATGCCAGGAGTTGGGCAGCAGCAATGTGATGCAGTAATGGCTCCATTATATTGCAGCTACCATGTGAACAAGAGCTGGAAGTTGATGCATTTATTTATGCCCTTAGCAAAAGATATAGTAGTTCTTTCTGCATAAACACAAACAATTTTTTTTTTTAAAATGTCGACTGTTAAATCATTATTACTAGCACATAGTCTATTATTTTGACTGTATTATTTATTTAAGATGGTCTCATGCTTTCTGATTAAAGCTGCCAGAAATTATGTTCTTTAACCTCACTGTCATCAAGAGTCATTCAAATGGTGGCATTTTTAATTAAAGATTTGTTTTTTTTCAGTAAGAGAAAAAAATCACATTAGATAATGGTCAGAAGCAAAAAATAAATTGTTCTGCTTGTCAGTCTCACATCACTCTTATGCTTAATTAGTTCTTGTTGTTTGGAGTCCCTAGGTGAAAAATGAAAACAATCAATTTCCTAGCCAAGATATAACACTGGGATATTTCATTGTAAGGAAACTACTTGAGAATACACGTATGATGTTACAGAGAACTCCTTAGCACCTGAACACAAGAAAATTCAGAATGCTCTTTTATCTCGTTCAAATGGCTTTCTGTTCACTCCAAACAATGGAAATGCATGAAGACTCCATGGAATACTATATCACAAGACTAGTGATAACTCCTCTGCTCCTCATGTGTAGTTGCACTTTTTCTTTGGTCCCCCATTTCAGTGAGAGAATAAAACTGAGATGAAAAGGGAAACCTCTTTGGACCTCTTTACCTACAGTACATGTCAAACTCATACAGAAAGGCTGCAGCATCTTTGTATAGGAGAAAACATGCAAAATTTAGGCTCTGTTTCCTTGGCTTTTGCCTTCAGCTCCTGCTTGGGGTCTTCTGACTGCCATTCCTTTGTTGGTACAGAAATAAGAGTTCAACTTCTGCATGCAAAATATTGCAAGTGAATTTGGATACTATAAAGACAGGGCTTGATGGACTAAGAGTTGAAAAGTGCTGGTCACATAACAAGAAAATGCATTTCCTTCATATCCAGTGAAAAGGCTTCACTTCGCTCTCGTTTGTCTTTTTCTTAAGAAGGCAAGTTATGAGAAAACACAGAGGAATGACAATACATAGTCCCTATTGCAGGAAAAGGCCTGAAGATGGATATTTCCCTATGTTACAGCGACTCTTTTCTCTATTTCCTCTTCAGGCTTTTTTCAGACTGTGTTTTCTTAGGAGGCTCTTACTTTGCCTTAACCAATTCCTGCAGGTTTCCCTGCCTAAAGAATCCCATCAGCTTTTCCTGCCTTATTTTACAGGCATTCTCCCGGCACCTGACTCGCCTTTTGGACCTTCAGAATAATTTCTGTGCTGCCCTTCTGGCCTTTGCAAATTGCTACCTCTGTTTGATTAGACAACACTTATTAGAGGAAATATCATCTCTCAGCTACAATCCTATTGTAAGGGCATTTTACAAAAGAGATGTCTTTTTATGTGAGTACAGTTAATGGATAATGGCCCATTATCAAGAAGCTGTGACTTTGCTCACAGGTTTTCTTTCAGCAGTGGAAGTCTTTACAGTTGTTAGCACACAAATTTCTGGAACATTTACACAGAAGCAATTAAGGCCATATTCAGATGGGCTATTATTCTACCTAATGGGTACATAATAGGTACTTAATAGATATTTAGGCACCTATTATGCTTACCGGTTCAAAAGAGCAAAATTATCAGGCTCTTTTCCAAGGCCAAACAGGAATTGTCATGATGAGGAGGGCTAACAAACATCAGGATGCGCTATATTATGGGTTCAAATTCATTGTTCGGGGCAAAAGCACAGAGGATTTTTTTCTGTGCTTCCTCTGACGGTGGTTTTTCTTTTCAAAGCAGAGCTCTAGGAATTAATGCAGCGTCACAGACTTGGTGCTTGTATGAAAGGACCTGATGCATGGATCAGGTGGAGCTTCCATGAGTATAGGTTCTGTAATTTAAAACCAGATTTTTTTTTCTTTCATTTAAACTATAAAATGCTGTATGGAAATTATTTAAACACTTGTTCTTCATTTAAATGCTTTTTATAATTTAAAATATGAAAAGAAAAATGTAAAATATGTTAAATGTGGAGTTGTAAAAACTTTTAGTTATTTTTTTCTATAATATGCATAATAGACCACAAGTAGTAATTGCTCTGATAGCTTGTAGGAAATAAGCACTTTTTGGTTTGTTGCAGAAGTATATTAATAGATGAATTAGTTATATTCCAAATGCATTCCTGCCTAAAATCATCTTTAAAACTTGGGTAGATTTTAGGTCTGAAAGGGCACATGGGGCTCTTCACTCCCTCTTATCTTCCCAACTCTTCTGGTCATGCAGATTTAAAGTAGCTGCCAGGAATCAGGCTGCCATTCAGTGAGCTAAACAGAAACCACTGCAATGGAGAATAATAAACCAGAGGCCCTTGGCAGTGGTCAAACAGCTTGAAGGAAGCATTTTGATTTGCAAAAAGAACCCCAAACCAACCAGTGCAAAACAAAATCATCAAGGCCCTGTTGGAAAACATACTAAGTTTAAATTTTTTTTCTATAACTTTAGTCAGGGGGTTTGTTCAGCTTTGCCCTGGGGGAAAGGAATTTTAAGTTCCTTTTCAAATTACTGTTTCATCATTCAAGGCTGATCTCAGCTGGGAGTAGCACAGAAGATACACAAAAGGTAACGACCAATAGTGACCATCAGCTCCAAACATCACCCCTGGCATGGTTGGAGACACCTGGCCTGGGAAAGGAGACATAAGAGAACCAAGAATGAAAACCTAATTAACATCGAAGGCAAAGAGATCGATAACTAATAGGAAACCAGATACTAATAACTGCACAACTTGGGACCAATGAACATTGAACCAATGAATTTCTATGAGTTTTGACTGTATAAGTATTTGAAAAAATCTAGTAAGGAGTCGTGTGTTGTAGAATGATTTTCTCTGAACACCCGGATGAAATGATTTCTGTTCCACATCCTGGCCAGAATAAAGTAATGCCTTGATTCTCTAACACAAAATATGTTGTTGGAGAGATCTTGCTTTTCCTGCCGTTTCAGAGACAGGCACAGAAGTCCAAAGAAGGTCTTCTAAAAAATGAAAAGTCAACACAAAAAGAGAATAATTCATTAAGAATTATTATGCAACAAAAAGCTTTGCAAAAAAAGATAAATATTCTCCCCCTTCTCATATAAATTATAATCAAGCTCAGTCAGCCACTTTAAGTTTACAGGTGGAAATCCAGCCTCTTCTCTCTCCGTGCTTCCCCCCTCTGGTGCTTTCTGATGCCTCCTAGTAGTAGTGCCTACCTTCTTACTCTATCTTTGCTGGAATTAGGAAACAACTATGAGGATTTCTCTTGGAAAAAGCACTGAATTTATCCCAGATGTGGCATCAGTCACATTATGGAAAGACTGGAAGCAGTCTTTTGCTTAAGCTGTCATTAAAACTGCCTGTGTAGTTTTTGAGCACATCATCTTTACATAAAATGATAGCTCTGATGATAAAATATTTAAACCTGGCTCTCAAAGGATCTCTAATTCTGTCTGTGGATCCCCACAGAGGTTCTTTAGACATTTCAAATATACTGTTAAGGCTCCACAGAAGTGTTTTTACTGTCTTTTGGTGATGAAACTCACCATCGTTTCCTGATGCAAGCTGAATATCAGCAGCAGAATCTATGATTTTAAACCAAAAGGTGAAGAAGAAAGTCTGAATTTCTAATTCTCTACCAATAACTCTGCCTTGGCAGCTTGCAAACCAAATGCTCCAAGGTGAGAAAGAAGCAAATCAGATCAAAACAATTCCAATGACCCAAATGCAAAGCAGGAATAACACACATTTCCAGAATTCTTTCTGGTTTTCCTTCTGGCCTCCTCTTCCCAGAAAAGGGGTGCACAAAACCTCTGACATTGAAAGAGTCCCTCTTCCCAGTGTAGCCCTGGAAGCCACAGCTCTTGGCTGCTGCCCTCACTGCCTGGCGGTGCCAAGGCACAGATTTAAGAAAACTGATTTTCAAAGCTAAAAAATTAATGGCTTTTAACCCATACATCATTGCAGTGAGGAAAGCAAATCTCACAAACTTCTGGATTTGGAAACATTTTTCCTTCTTCAGTTGCTCCAAAAAAGTATCTGCTGTGACCAAAAGATTGAATGTCGCTGGCCTCAAAAACCTGCTGAGCTGACGTAGAGAGAAGTCAAGAGCTTAAAAAGCAGTCCTCATCAGCATAATCTTTCTATGACATTCCTAATGGACCCAAAATTGCAATGGTCAAAATAATTACATATTTTGATGTTAATAAAAGATGTGTTAGGAGGTCTTTCAGTGGCAATCCTATTAAACTATCTCAATTTTACATGGTCTTAAACCCTGTTTGTGCTGAGTACATTGCAGTCTCAACTGAATATGCTACAATCATTAGATCAAACATCTTTCATTTAATACCAATCATTTACCCAGGATTATGCAAATAAATAAATAAATAGAAATTTAATCCTACCAAATCACCCAGCCTTATTGCCTTAGCAGAAATTTCAGAATGTTTCTCTCACTGATTTTTGAAAAAAATTGCTGTTCAGAGAAGACAGAACTGTGCAGACACAGTATCTTGATATCTACATCTGTATACTTGTTAATGAAATGCTTTGGAAGTAGAAGCTCCTATCTGAGGGTCTGAAGCATAGAGAAGGAGGCAATACATGAGTTAAGAATGTACTTGACAAATATGTGGAGAAAATCAAAAGATAAATAAGAAGACCTTTGTTTAGGAAATCCAAGACCCACAATGCTTAGAGTCTAGGGAGTCTAGGGAGGTATTGCTATATGCTACTCCTGTTTTGCTTTTTTTCTCCATGCACAATGCATTAGGTTCAGCTGCAGTTTGGAAACTAGAGGTATGAGAAGAAACAGCTAAAAGAGTAAAATGCCAGTGACAGAGTGAAGACTACTTAGCACTACACATTATCCTGCTCTTTGCTTATCAAAATTTCCCTTAAAATAGGAAGTAAGCAATCAAGCAAGGCACCTATTTTACTAAAACAGAAAATTAAAAGGTCTTAGAAAAAAAAATTCACAAAAATTAAAGCCTAGAAGAAGAAAAATATGAAATAACATAGAAACTTTTATCCATTCATATGAATTTCTTTTTCTACATATAAGCCCCTAGCAATAAAGGCAAAAGGAGATTTCAAGGAGCGAGCAAGTTGTTAGTTGCATAAAAATGAAAACTCCATTTTATTCAAACATATCAGAAGCAGGAATCCAACCACAAATAAAGTTTAATAGACAACTGAAATACACTGACTGATCTTGAGAAAGACAAGGCCATAGCATAATATTTAAATTAATTTTTTTCACTAATAGAAAAAGAATGAGGAGGAGGAGGGAGCAGCTGTCTCATAGTAAAGTCTCAGATGTCAGAACAGCTCAATAGAATGCCTTGTAGCAAGACATCAATACAATTTCTTAACTAGGAACTAAGGAAATTCAAACATCAAATTGCTGAAATACTGACTATGGTAACCAATCTGTCAGTCAAATTAGCCTTTCTGAAGGGCAGCAAGAGGTATCCAGATATTTCTAGGTGCTTGATTTCAAAACTGAGACTATAAATAAATGCTGTGAGAAAGATAGGCTCATTAGATAGTGAAGTAACTGTAATACATTGGAAAAGGTCAGTGTACTTTATGTAAAGGGAATGTGATTTGTAACATAATTTTTGCTTCTCAAATCTGCTGGAGTCCTTTGACAGAGTCAGTGGTGTGAGTAAGGGATATGTTTAGAATATTGTGTTAAAATCCACAGCTGACTGTGAAGACCTGCAGGAATATCTTGTGACATGAGCTCTGGAAATGGGAATGAAATGGTAGATAAAATTCAATGCCAATGAATGCAAAATAATGCATTTGGTGGGAGAAACACAATAACCCTACTATAGATGCACAATAATGAGCTCTGAAAGATCTTGTAGTCATTATAAGTAGATTTTTGAAAGCATCAGCTGAATGTTCAGAAGCAGTTAAAGTGGTAAATAGAATTTAGGAAGTATTATGAAAGTAATAAAGAACAGAAATTGTCGTTATGACAATATGTCTGGTGAGTCTGTGTCTTGTGGATGTAATTCTGATCATCCTTGTTAAGAAAAAAAGCAGCAGAAGTAGGGCAGTTTGAGAGGTAGAAGATAAATTAGATCAGAAATACGGAGGTTAGAAATACTCTTCACTTTGGAAACAAGATGGCTGATAGGAGGAATGTATAAAAGGTTATGTAAAATCTCAAAGAGTACAAATACTGTAACCAAGTAAAGTTTACCTTGTAGCCAAATTGTTAGAGAATAAGCTTAAAAGAAATTAAAGAGAAGGTCTTATTATAAAATACAATATGGTCACAGTTTTCATGGAATGATAAAGCTCAATAATAGGGCTAGAAGAATTAGGAAATTAATGTATGGTAAGTTTCTCAAACATCAGTAGAAGGAAATGTCCAGAGAACAATCTCAAGCTCAAAAAGTCCTTAACTGCTTGTCATCAACAACTCAGTGACTGTACCAAGAGAAGTGCAAATTTTTTGTACTTACACTCCTTTTAACCTTTTATTTGAATCATCCACTGTACAGAACTTCTGAGACCTGGTGTGGTTTGCTGGGTTTGATACAAGAGAGAATCTTGCTAGCATTTACATTCTCTTTTACTGGCCTTTGTCAGTCCAAAATCATACCTCTTTGGTGAGCTCACTCCTGTAAATAAATGGTACGTATTGAAGATGTGTCAATAGCCAGGAAATTTCAAAAGTAATTAACCCCAAAGCTTCTGCCTGCCTTAAAATTTAAGAATCATCACTATCTTTTCTACAGCTAGTCAGAAGAGACTGAGTTGTAAGTTTTCCTACTGTACGAAGCATCCAGTTTGGACTATGTTTTTTAAAAAATAAACAGATACAGAAAGCTTTGTAATTCTTTTAAGTAGGGCTTTTGTGAAGCATCTGAATCTGAAGAATTTGAAGCATCTGAAGAATCTGTTTCCATAGATAATTTGCTGATCATATTATCTAAAGCCTATCCTATTCCTCACTGAGTTTAGTTTTAAATATGGGGAAAAGAAGCCACTGAAAATGCACACCCTGTATTTTTCCTATTGAACTTTCTAAATAAATAAGAATATACTGGAATAACATGAATTTAACTAACCTAGTAAGATTTTATTCTCTAAAAAAAAAAAAAATAGACGTTAGAAAGCATTGTGCATGTTAATGAAAGGAAGAATTTTTTGTTTGTGGTTGGGGTTTTCTTTCCACAGATCTTTTGTCTAGTATTAGATTGGGTAACTAAATGGTTATAACATTCTGCCTTAGAAAAAGCTTTATTTAAGTGATGAGCAGGGAATTTTTTATTTGGATTACTCCTTCCAAAGCACAGTTGTATGCCTGCACACTGGAAGAAAGGGAGGTTCTTTTGAAATCTATTCCTTGTTATCTCCATGTTTCAATTGTCAATAATTTCAAGGAAACATAAAAATATGGCAAATGCAACTTAAAGGTTTCACACAAAAATTAGGGAACAATAAATTTCATTGATGATGAGAAGAAATTACGGAAAGTAACTTGATCATTTACTCTCAGGCTACAAGGAAAAAAAATGTATTTTAATCCTACCAAACATGTGGTTGCATATCAGGGATAGAGAAGCAAAATAGTTCTTTGCGGAGCAGTGATTGTAACCTAGGAAGCAGGAAAAGAAAAAGTTTTGGAATACAGCAAGAAAGAGGGAGGGACAAGATTTCTTACATTTTCTTGCACGTAAACTAACCATTCATGCTCATACTCCCCACAAAGGTCAGTGTGATTTTTGATTATTGAAATGGGAGGGTTTCCAAACTAGGGACACTTTTCTGCTGCTGTAACATTTATTGGAAGAATTCATAGTATATTATTGTAACCATCTTTAATGGTAAAAAAGGTCCACATTTTTTAATCTTTGTGGAGATAATTATTGAGCCTGGATGATTTAGAATTGTGCAGTCTCAGCCAGGAACAAATTATGAGCAGGAGTAATTGTTTCTCTTTGGTAAATTCATACTTCACATATATTTATAGATGTCATAATTTACAGAGATCATGTTCATAGAACCCCTCTAAACAGGTTGGGTTGGCATGGATAATTTATGCAGAATTTCAAAAATACATTACCTACTTTTGTTTTTATGATATGTATTTCTTTTTTTAGATTATTTTTATCAATATTACTGAAACATAAATACATGTATTTCTGGAAAAATGAATATTAAAAAATTAAATTTATTTCTGACCCATCCTTTTAATAGGATGGGACAGGAAATATTTATTAATTGATATTATTTATATTAATTAATGTTATTTATTAATTTTATAACATGAAAACAATTTTTACTAATTTTCTTTCTTTCCTATTGCACTGCCTTACATATATATCTATGTATTTTGTTTTCTCAGCATCAGTCATCACTAAAACTTAATGATATTGATGAAGTAAATACTCTGCCGCAAACTTTCCTCTGAAAGGGTCTGATCAGTGACACGTGTTGATTGAGAAGTGTGTGCTGCGACTATCCCAGCAGTATCACATAGCCCTGTTTCCTTTATTTTGCTTTTTGCTTGAGCTCAGCTGCTCCTCTAACCAGCTTTCTTACCTTACTTGTAAAGATTTCAATTTTATCTGGAAAAAGCATCAATTCAACCAATTTGTCTTCAGTCTTCTAAAATAGCTTCATTTCCTCATTGCCTTTGGATAATGAAAGGTTCCAGATATGAAATCTTCAATTGTGTGAAAAAATGAACTCCTTAAGTTATTGGTATCACTTTAGATTCCAGAATCTACAACATGACAATATAATATAAAGTGTCTGAATTTAGCAACTGAATATCACAAATCACACCTACTTGAAGTGTACCTGATCAGAGTGTTTGAGACTTTATTTGCTGAAGCTCTGAGAGCTGATTCTGCCGAGCTAAGTAACATGGACAATAGAGAGTTTCATAGGATAATCATCTTTAGTGCAGGAAAAAACTGTTCATTACCATTTTCACATATATATTCAGTCACAAGCTCAACTAGTACTAAATTAAATACATTCTTGGTTTGATAAAAAGGAAGAGTTGAAAAAAAGGTAAAAAAATCTCCAAGTTGTATTATCAGATGTTATTTACCAAAATCAAATCGTGCATTTTTGCTCGCTGCTGTCCACTAAGGCAGCAATGCTGAGTCAGAATCAGTAGAATCTTGCTGATGTTATTGTTTTTAAGGTCTTTGGAAAAGGTGATCTACCAGCAGTGGAGGTCTATATGCTGATCTATATACAGCCTAATAGCTGTTCTGTTCTCATTTATTCCCCTGTGCCCATTCCATGGCTCTTACTCATTAAAATGAAATTCTGGAATAAATAACACATCAGAAGACTAAAGGACTTTCTATAGCTAGGAATTAATAATATTTCACTCATTATGCTGAATATATTTTACAAAAATTCTCAAAATCTAAGAACAAATGAAGATTTCATTCTGAGACCTACAATGTTTGCTAATGTAATTTTAAAGCTACAAGCATATGAACATAGTTAAAGACAGACCCTTTGTGTCATGCAGTTGCCAGGAATAATTTTGAGGCTTTCCCTGAATGATTGAGCCAGTGAAGGTGATGCCTTTGAGGTTCTTTGTGGATATTTCCACAACAGATTAGACATAAATGTAAATATTAATGATAACTATTCTCAGATTACCACTCTTAATTCATTGTTAAATTTAAAAAAATTAAAAAGCACTTTTAAATACAATTACAATGTCAGCAAGCAGTGAAAAAGTAAGAAGCTGGCTGAAGCTATTATGTTTCAATATAGATAAAGTAAGGAAATAATTGCATTTTGTATGTTGATAACTCGTTGAATATTTATCCAATGTTAAGTACAAAAGATGAGGTTTCTGGTTGCCTGGATACACTGTGATTTTTCTCAGTGATGATCCAATAGGTTTCAGATTACGATAAAAAAAGAAAAATCAGGAAATTATGTGTTTAATTTTTGAAATATTGGTCACACAAGCATATCCCTGCTTACCTCCAGTAGATCCAGGTTTAAAGTTAACAGAATATTTACTTCCCTTTTCAATGCTACTTTTATTCATTTCTTTCCTACTTGTCTTTTTTTATTTACAGTCAGTAAAGCTTAGCCTCAAATGTTTTAAAAGTTTCTGTTACACACTTACTTATTTTATTTTGAGGTTTTGATGAAGGTAAATGACAGATTCAATGCACATTCCTGATGCAGTTTAAGTGGCCTAATTCCAATCTCCATTGCAATGATTCAAGAAAATTATAATTTCAGGAAAAAAAAAAACAAACCCCAAACAACAAATTCCCCATTCCTGTTCTTTATTGGAAGTATATGTACCAGATAAATGGCTGTATGACCGTAGGTTAGAAGGGGGCACAATACCTTCTGTCTGCTTGGGGCAGTGGTCTGCTAAAGGCCACAGGAAGAACACGCCCACTAACTGGAAAACCTCATAAATCAATTTTGCAGGAAATTTGCAGGGCCTGATTCTCAAGATCTGATCACAAAATATATGCCTAAATTCTGTGAGCAGCCAGATGTGGCAGGTATTCTCACGTATAAGTACAGCAGGCACCAAATAGTGCACGAAGTGGTTGTACAGGAGACTTCATTACGGTGCACAGTGGGTTTTCTCTCGGGAAATGGCAGCCAGACAGAGCACCACTGATACTACCACTGTTTTATCTAATTACATCACTAACCCAAGCCGAGAAGGCCACAATTCATTCCCTTCAATTGTCAGAAGGGATTAAAATTTGCACCTAATAATGCTTCCACAGGTGCTTCTTCATTACTTTTTTATTTTTGATTGGGGGTACGCTTTTTGAAGAGCCTTTCCTTGTGTCTCCATATAGAGCCCTCTGGACAATGGTAACAGCACTGTCATTCCAGTTGCCTCCTTTGAAAGCCCTGAAGTATTTTTTCTCTTGCCCCTTTGGGTGAGAAACTAGAAAATGTACTCCAAGAGTACCTTTCTTCCCTCCAGTTACTGATGGGCATTCAGTCCTTCAGGGCCAGGCTACAGCTAGCCTGAAATGAAATTCTGAAAAGCATGTACTGTGCAGGTAAGTCCGCAGCATTGTTCCCACCTCCTGCTGCTGGGCTGCACTATATAGTGCACCCCATAGCCTGAGAGGTTGCCGGGCACCTCATTGCACATGACCTGAAATTGTTTCATATCACAGTAAAGAACTGAGAACTTATATTACTGGAGGCACACAAGTGTGTGCACACAAGTCCGTAAGGTGAGTATTAGTGTGCTTCAAATGAGGCTGTGATCTGAGTACACGTTCCTTTCTAAGAGAATTTTCTATTTTTATAGTGCAAATTTAACTGCAGAGTGTGGGTTAACTTCTGAACATTTTCTGGTCCAACAGAAACTGTCATGCTCATGGGCTTTCATGTAGACTATTGTTTTATATTGTTTGAGCTCTCTTTGAATCAGATAAACAACAGCAATAATATCTCCAATAATGTCTCTTTAAGAGAGAGACGATTATTAAATAAAATAAATGACAAACCAGTATTACAGTTCTTGCAATGGTCTTGGGGTGATCATAGGAAGCATTCACATAAAACTATAATCACTTTCAGGACAACTTTCAGGAACACGCAGAGACAGTACTTAATTTCCAATGCAGCAGAATAGTTTGGGTTTTTTCAAATTTTCTCTTCTTTGAAATCCAGAGTATCCCTTTCTAAATGTAAAACAATCAGGAGAAGCAAAATATAAAACATGAATAAGACCTTTCTTTACACCAGAATAGACTACTTTGCGATTTCATTGAGAAGAGAAGAGAAGAGAAGAGAAGAGAAGAGAAGAGAAGAGAAGAGAAGAGAAGAGAAGAGAAGAGAAGAGAAGAGAGGAGACTATTTCAGTTGGAAGGGATCTACAAAGATCATCTAGTCTAAAAGCCTGACCACTGCAGGTGTGACCAGAAGATAAAGCATATTGTTAAGTGAGCTGTCCAAATACCTCTTAAATACTGACAGCACTGGGACATAGACCACCTCTCTAGAAAGCCTGTTCTAGTGTTTGAACACCTTCTTGTAAAGGAATACTTCCTTATGTCCAGTCTAAACCTCCACAGGTGCAACTTTGAACCTTTCCCATGCTGGATATCACTGGATACCAGAGAGAGGAGCTCAGCCCTTTCCCCTCCCCCACACCCATTTCTCAGGAAGCTGTAGAAAGCCATGAGGTCACCCCTCAGCCTCCTTTTCTCCAAACTTGGCCAGTCCAAAGTCCTCAGCTTCTCCTCACAGCACAGGCCTTCCAGACTTTTCACTAGCTTTGTTGCTCTTCTCTAGACCATCCCATTCTTCTTAAATTGTGGTGCCCTGAACTGCACACAGGACTCCAGCTAGGGCTGCAACAGTGATGAATACAGTGAGATAATCATCCTTATATTATGCTTTTAAAGAGATAAACATTTCTTAGAATATTTTCTTCATCATGGAACTTACTTGCCCTGACCTGTTTCAGTGAAAAATACTGAAATAAAATATGCAGAATAAGTAATTCAATAGAGGTTTTAGATAATCATAAAGAGGAAGTTGGGAAAAGAAAAATTTGATGGATAAGAAATAGGGCAAGTGCACACATGTCAATCTGCTAAAGTTATGTGCTGTTGTGTAAGCTCCCAGCATCCAAGAAGTATTTCTATTCACTGATGGAAAAAGTAAAAACTTGATTCACAACATCATTCTTCCTTACAAAAATATTACTACTCAGAATGGCTTTTTGATTTAATTACAGTCAGATTAGTGAAAAATAGACTGAAAAATCACAGGCAGAGGTATAGAAGTTTTTTGCTGTTTACTCTCTGCAGTACCAAGAGTTATTGTTTAGGTTTAACTGATGATTAATTGATGAATCAATATTTCATCCAGACTGCTCTTGCATCTTTATGGTGATAGGAATACTGAAGCTCTGATGCAGCAATTGGAACATCTAATCACAGTGCATTTCATAGCAATGGGTCAAATATTACTTGCATAGTCATACCACTTCAGTAAGTGGGAGAGTAATGAGTATTAATAATTAATACAATAATATAATATCAAACTGTTCTTCTTACATTCCTGCAAGAGGAGGAAGATCAGATCAGAGTCTGACTTGAAAAGAATAACCCAGTTGGAGTAGGAACGGCAGAAACTCTTCCTTTTTGATGCCTTGCTTTCTGAAAGTAAATTGACATCAACTGATGTGATCTAAATCACATCTAGCTTGTATGTCGTCTCCTTGGCTGACCAAGCCAGCATACTGCAAACTTCCTTGGTACAGTCTACTTGACAGAATAAAAGTCACTTCTGAGATTGCTTTCTGACATGCAAAATCATTCTCAATACTGCAATCCCTTAGGTAAAAGCTTTTATCCTGCCTGAATCTTCAGCTCCAGCCTTAAAAGTAGGTATTTATAAATATGTATCTACATCTGCTTATCAGAAAAACAAGACCTCCTATCTCCAGAACATGCAAATATTCAAATTAAATGCATTATTAAAATAAAATATTACATTAACAATGTTTGTTTTTATGGTTGTCTATATTCATTGATTAAACATTTAGTCTTCAAAAAGTTAGTGAGAGACATACTGTCACTTTCTCCGGTAAAGTAAACAAATGAAAATGTGAGACTTTCAATTGAATTCAGGATTTTCAAAGAAACCCTGTTTTTTAGATCATGGCAAGAAAACAGTGACTGATCAAACTCTTATACATGAATATGTACAGTTCAACGAAGATGCAGATGTCCTCTAAATTAGAAATACTGATTTTTCTTGTAGCTGAAGCCTCCCTGACCATCCCCCGCAATGTCTTCTAATGAAATGCCAATTTAAAACATTATGTAACAAGGCAGTAATATTTTCATTGGCTATTTTATTATTCTCACAATTGGGACATGTAAAGGAGAGAAGACACTGTCATTTCATCTGTGTAATGCCAGAGAAGTCCAAGTGATGGAGACCTAGTTAATTATTGTATTATATTTTATGTTTGGAAAAACCCTCTATTGATGGAGAAAAGTGTCATATCCAACCGTTAGAAAACAGAAATTGTTTTCTGCTTATGCACCAATTTGATAATTACTCCATCTATTCGAGGTAAGAGAGAATTTGAAATACTTTGAATGTTTCAAAAAAATGCAAATACTTTTCCTTAATAAGATGCAGGCAGTGCTTAAGTCCATGAAGCTACTTAAAAGGTAAGAGATGTTGAACTGATCATAACTGATGAAAACCAATGGGAAACAGAATTCAGATCATGCAATAAAACCCTCTAGACTGCAAAAAATGGTCCAAACCACAGGTGCTCAAAAGATGAGAGCACATCAAATCTCACATATCTAATTGTAGAGTGTGATACATTCTTAATGGTCTTTCTAATGGTCACATTGCCAATCAAACCAAAATCATGGACCTGATCAGGGTGGACTTTCAAGTGATATGAGTCTATTTTAAACAGCAGATAAACAAAATGGTTTTAATGGTCACTTCTGGTCCTGAAACCCATGAATCTTTTGTCATGTCACAGTTAAAAGAGAACTGTGGGAATCTGTTTCTTTGGATACCCTAGTTTGCCTAAAATTATGATTTCTGGATACCTTCTAATTGTTCTCAAACAAGTTTTAAATCTCATGGCTGATAATGGTTTGTGTGTAGTATTTGATGATTTTAATTTCTCAGAGAGGATAATTTTAAGGAGAAGTGGAGTGTTCACTACTTTCCCCCTATCCCTTCATTCTCTTTGATTTTATTACTCCCTCTGTTTCCTTATTCTCCTCATCCTGTTTCTCACCTTCATTTGGAGATATGACAGGAGAAATAAGCCAAGGAAGTGCATTTTTTTGCTTTGCTCTGAGGCCAGGGAGGTTTGTGTTAATCCTAATGTCCCATGGTAATGAGTTGCCAAGCCTAGGTGCTGCTGCTGAACAAGGTAGCTTCATCTCCTATGGACTTCACTCTCATGATTGACAGCTTCATTACTCCTAAGGAAAGTAGATGTCAGGGCATAGCTTTGTTGCAAAAAATGCCAATAACACCAGAACAAATAAAACTGTACTTTCTAGTATGTCTGAAGGTAGTACCTCAGATAGCTCTAGGTTAACACATATTCATGCAGAATAAAAACCAGTGCCTGCCCTCATAGCACATTTTTTCTGGAACATGTATGATGGAAATAAATGGGAATCTTTTTGCGCAACTTTTTTTTTTAATCAATTAAATATATTATTATGAGCTGGAAGAAATATCTACTCATATGGGCCAAATCCTTGACTAAGATAATGCTATTTTTACATCTTCATTTCCTGAGTGCTGCTGCACGTCCAAGCCAAAAGCAGGAAACCTGTAAAACTAAGTCTAGGGTTCAGTTCTTAAATTCACATATTAGACCCTAATGAAGAGCCAGTTGGGGGGTTTGTTCAAAACTTTGAGTTGGTGGAAATGTTATACTTTTGTGACTCAGAATAATCCTTCAAGCACTCAAATCTGGGCATGAGCACCCTTCCTCAGGACTTTAGTTTAGCTGTGAATTTGTTTAGATGGTTTGGGGGGGACTTATAATTTCATCATAGAAGTTGCTTCAGTTTATCACTAGGTAAAGTGACTAGGCATGACTAGGTAAGATTTAGTATCTGTTTGTTTATTGGCACTTTATAGCCAAAATAGTTTGGATTGATCTGATCAACGTCTCC
>WBMY01018383.1:1428424-1539601 GCA_013397315.1 Donacobius atricapilla | reverse complement strand
CCCCCCCCCCTTTACTGCTGCAAATAGCTAAGGAAACTGCTCGATATGCTCAATTTTTTATAACTTCTATTATATCAAACAAATCAGCATTTAGTGTTTTCAGGGCCATTTGTCTTTGTTTAAACATTTGTGTTGTGTTTTGTAAGTGAAATTTTTAATGCTCAATTCCCTGTGCCACAACCCTTGCCATTTCAAACAATTATTTCAAGGCTCCGCATGGCAGTGGTGGGACCCAGCTGCTCAGCTGTAGAAAGCATTTTCTCCAGCAGCAGCAGCAGCAGCAGCAGCAGCTCCTTGGCAGGCTCCCAGGCAGCTGCGGGGCCGGAGCTGCCAGCAGCCATCAGCACCGCTGGGGCAGCCATGCAGCAGCAATGCTGATGCGGCAGCGAAGCTGATGCAGGCTGCTGCTGCTGCCACGGCAGCCCCAGATACCCTTCTAATTCTTCTGCAGGAGATTTTGCACACTTGTCTCTGTTTCAGTGCAAGAGGCTGCAACAACTCATCAGAAAATATTTTTCCAGTTGGGGCAATAAAATTGGGGTCACTGACACGTCATTATAATGTCCTTCCAGAGTCCCAACCTTAAAGACTTTCCCTCCATGAATGTTAAACTTTCTTTGCTCACTAGGCAGGCAGGCTGTCTGCCAAGGAAAAAAAATGTTGTTTTTGTGCACTCTCGCACATGACCCGTATATTTGTGACTAGGTTTTCAATGATGCCCCGAGGAGCCTAGACGCCTGCGATTCACTGCCACCTGGAGGAGTCAAGTTAACCTGGAAGAGTCTCTACCTCCAGTGTTTTAACTCTTCAGAATGGCTTTCAGATTAATTTGGCACTGTTGTCAGAGAAATTAGATTGGAAGCTAGGCCTAAATATAAATAAAGTTGAATGTGTGTGTATGTGTGTTTTTAAATCATGATTTATTAAAGAAACAGAGAATTGATATAAATAAAATATGACTTCTCTTTTCAATAAACTATGTCCCCATTGTCTTACTACTTTTAATCATGAAATGCAAACACAGCTGGAATTTTTTATTTCTCCACTTTCTTAATTTTACAATGGGTCTATTTATTTATTAGTATAAATAACATTAATGGGATATATTAAATAGTAGTATTTTTTAAACTGTGACATATTTTTGTTTACTCAGTGATTTTTAAGTTCAATCAACTTTAGTGAGAGCTAAAGCTATGTAGTGTTCTTGAACATTCAGATTTCAATATAAAACCTCTGGCTACCTAATATTGTGAAAAAATTCATAGTGTTTTCTAGGATGATGACAGACAGTCCAATAAAAAATATTTCATTAGCATTCTAGAGATATTGAAAGTAGTGGGCCACATCTAAGAAAAAATGTCTTCCTATTTTCTCTGACATTTTGCCAATTAAATGCACTTTCTCTTCTGGTGGTAGAAGCTTGTGTATACACTACTAAACTGCTTTTTATAGAATATATTTACTTAGTAAATATTAGTTCTAAGGGCAGCTTTTAATTCAAATCATGGACTGGAGCAACATTGATTCTTAGTTTTAAAGTGCATTGGTTTGGCATGAATGGTAAAAAAACCAATTGGTGATCTGCTTTGGAACTGACAGCCAGGTTGGCCAGTCAGGTACAGGTGTACACGCCTGGGACACAGCTTAAATACAGATGGAATCTTGGGAACGCTCTCTCTCTCTTGTGGCGGACCTACCATGAGGTAGTTTGGGGCAGGGAGCAGCAGGGCCCAGCTCAGGGGCTGCTGCCCAAGTGGCCGGGCCAGGGCGGCCGTACCGGGGCTGGGACGGGGCCAGAGCCGAGCTGAGTCAAGCCCATCCGAGCCCAGCAGACACCGGTAGAGCCGCGGCTGCGAGCATGCAGCTGATCCTGTGGCCTGCCCCATGCCGCGGGACGAGCCGAGGGAGATGGCCCTGGCCCCCACAGCCCCCGGGTCCCCGGAGAGCAGCACCGAGCCCAGGCTGGGCCAAACCCACCCCACAAGACCGAGGGGTGGAGGGGGAGACAAGATCCGGGCCCCCGTTTCTGAGCTTTTCTACACCTCATGGATTTGAGGTTTTTCACCGATGCGGCGGCTGAGACCACGTGGCTGTCTGCAGGCCCGGGCAGGAGAATATTAACTCTTTCTTAACACCAACTGAGACCTTTTTAAACTCTACCCCTTCTCAAAAAGAGAGGAAAGGCTAAATCAGAGGTATGCAAAGGGATAATATGAAGATAGCAAAGTCAGTAAAGAAAGGGTGACCTCTTAAGTGGGAAAGATGACAAGTTGCCTTAGTTTTGGGCTTTAAATCTTCTTAATTCATGGTAACAGACTGTAATTTTCCTATTAATTTGTGGACTAAAAATGGGGAGATGATTTTCTAGATGCAAGCAAAGGTGTCTGATTTTTACTGAGTGGACATTTGAATTTTACTGAATGGATGTTGAATTAGAAACTGATGCAGTGATCCTATGAGATGTTTTGAGACCTCGTCACCAGTGAGACCAGTGAGAAATCCTTTGTTGTGGAGCTGTGCATCTTTAAAAGGTGAAACCTCATGTGAAGTCCACGGCCCATATGCAGCCATATGAAAGGCTACGTTCGGGAAACTCACAAATGCAGATTCTCGGGCAGGCTGCTTTTGTGGGAACTGGAAGCCACAAACAGACTGTGTTTCTTGTGGAAAGTTACCAGAAGAATCAGGAGGGCCTTGTCTCTCTCAAAAGACTGAATGAAAGACTATTTTATTAAGTGCTACTGACTTTCGAGTTCTGATGTTCTGTCTCTGTACATTGTTTAGTAGAAAAGTAGATTGTTGCTAAGGAGGAGGGGGGTGTCTTTAAAAAGGTTTCATGGTTGTTTTTTTGTTTACCTTTTAGTGTATGTTAATAAATCTGTTTCTATTTTTAAGTTGAGCCTGTTTTGTCTTTCTTCTAATCCTATTCCATAGCAAAAAGACAGATCACCACACTACATTTCACAAAACAAATTTGGCAAATGTGAAACCATTGCATAAAGTAAGATTTTAAACATATAGTGTTAATTATTTAGCTCTATAGCCAACAAATAGTTTACATGGGCAAGTGCAGATGCCTCCAGCCAAGCACACTGGAAGGCAGCTCAGATGAGCTGTGCAGTGATTTGGTCAAAATCTGTCTGAGGTCTGTGCACCTTTTCAAATAAACCTTTTAAGTGGCACAGCATAAGAAGTCTGTCACTGGCTTATCTCCCTTTTCACCTGTAAGGTGCTGATGGGAAGGAAGGTAGGACTTTATTTTGATGCACACCTATAGGCTGCTGCTCTGCCCTAGGTGATGTCGGAATTGCAGTCTGGGGCAGGTCCCGGCGCGTTGCCACAGGCCTGGTCAGCCTGTCCACCGACACATTCCTGCCTCCAGCACAGCCCCCAGGGCACACCAGGCCCTTCAAAACTATTGTGATGCTACACAACTTGCAGGGTTAAACCACACCAGTCTTTAAGTTTGCAAAATTGAGCTCTGACTTATATAAGAGCAAATAGTAGCATCTCCCAGACCTCCTTTCTTCTGACTGCAGTAGATAAATCTATTACAGAAGCTAAGTATTCAAACTGGGTAGTGCTTTTAGGCACTTTGTCCGTAAATAGTCAGCAAATGTAGCTCTGAAGAAGATACTTTTCAAGGCTAAAAAGAGGTTATTTGACCTAAGACAGAAATTAAAAACCCTCACCATTTTCTCACTAAAAAAAAAAACAAACCAAACCAAAACAAAAAAGCCCACCCTGTCTTGCAAAACAAAATTTACATAAAAGTAAGATAAATCTGTTTTGCTCTTACATTTTTTTATAGAATTAATCAACAGGCCCTTTAAAAATATTACTATTTTATTAAGTTCCTCCAGCCTAATCTACCTTAATATTTTATTTTATTTTAGGCCTATATGGTCGGACAAATTTTCATTTTGCCTATAAGAAGCAGAACTGTTTAAGCATGACTATGACTACTGTGTTCCTCATCATGACACATAACTTCTGACTTCATCGCAAAATTTGAAACAAGTTGATAGAAAAAACATTTTCAAGATTCAGTGGACTAAAGTATCTTAAAGGATTTCTAAAAATTGGATAATGAACATTCAGTCTTGAAATTCTTCTTAAACAACTAAATTTATAATCTGGATTTAAAGATTGCTGAGCACACTCAGTTCAGAAAAAAGCTTTTTTTCATTTACACTGGTAATCCATCCCTTAATTAGGGTTTAATTTCCTGCTATATTTTCTGTTGGGATTTTAACAGACATTATTGAAATCTTTATAACTAGGAGGACAACTATAATCTCTTCTGCATGGAAATAGGCCTTTTTGCTTGATTTTTCACGTAAAAGAATTCCCCTCTGATGCCTTAGGAAGGCTGACATGAAACAGGTAATCTCAAGATCTTTCCTTCTTTACTGATCAACTATCACTCCATATATTTTTGTCATATTCTGGCAAGATTTTTCTTTTAATTTCCCATATTATGAGCTTTCTCTTCCTCTTTACTCACTGGAAAGGTTTCTCTTGTTTTTCTCCTTTACTCTCGGCTTCTGAGGTTTTTTGCTTGTCTCATACATTTTTAATATCTTATTGGATTTACTTCTCCACTCCTTTTATTTTCATATATTTACTTTTCATGTATTTACTATTTTCCCATATTAATCTCCCCTCTCATTCTCTGAAGCTGTCCCTCCTTGTAATCATTTGGCTTTATCTTGGGGAATTGTGAACCCTTGAAATTTGCCATTAGGTGGTGTGTCATGGGGGTGGAAAGAGTAGAGTTGTATTTAAAGTTAATTGAATCAATTCTACTTAATGGTGATGAGTAGGCAGTGGAAGGAGGGCGTGTCCCGGAGCCGGTGGAACTGGGGGGCTGACCCTGCTCCCTTTCTACCCCTGGAAACCATGAATGATTGCATGTTTTAAGCAGATACCCTTATTTTGAGTCACAGGTGAAGAAAGCCATAGCACTGACTGCCTTCACACAAAATTAAGTATAAGGTGCAAAAGACAAAATAAATGCTGTAGTGAAGGAGCCTCCAATCAGTTCCCTCTGCTCACTCACTAATAAAGATATTTTGCATCAGACAAACGAAAACATGAAGGGACTGGGGAGTTTCTTGAGGTCAGACTTTCTACCAGTAGATTCGATAATGTTAGGAACGCTGGGGGTAAGAGGTGAGATTTTTTTTTCTCCCTTCTTTTGAGGGAGAATAAAAAGCATGTACAAAATGTTATTACCTAACTGGAATGTTGTCACCCAAAGCTAAATTTAGAAGAATGCTAGACTTAATTGCTCTTTCAAAAATTTCTAAGGGAGCCTAAATAACCACAGGCAGTTCTTTGGCTTACTAATTTTTCCTCTTCATAGGGAAACATTGTTAAAGTACACAGGTAGGGAATCCTGGCCTGAGGTTTACTGAACATAAAATGAGAAACTACTGAACAGAAATTGTTGGGCATACAAATACCAGGGAGAATCTGAAAAAAGGCACAAAATGTGAGGAGTGACTAGCTTTTACAGACTGTTAGGGTGAAGTTCTGCGAAAAATGGCAAGTCTGCAGATAATTAGAGGGGAGCATTGAGAACTGTTTAGGGAGTAGGACATGTTGCCAGCAGAACCTAGGTGATCTGAAGGACTAGTTACTACCTGTAAAGTAGGGAATCCCTATCAGCTGCCTTTTCAGGTTAAGTTTAATGCAACATAGCTGGGTCTTTCTTTTACATTTAAATCAGTGTCATAAATATTAAAATCCTCTTCACTCAGCAGGTTTGTACTCTCAAATTCTAGTTGTGTTTTTTGAAAGATAATCATGCTGAACTTAAAAAAAAAAAGAAAATGTAGGAAAAAAATTGGCTGCATAGGTGCCTGTAGTTCTCATATATTGAAGTGTTCATAAACAAGCTTGTGACATCAAAGATGTTCCTCTTGGGCTCGGTGTAATAATGGACCAGAAAGTAAGATTTGCCAGGAAGATAAAGCCAACTTAACATAGAGAAAGTTATCAATAGCAGTTTATAAACTTCAATATTTTTGTATATTATGAATGGTCTAATGAAAGGTGTCCTTCCTAATCCCATAGAAGGGAGATTGAAACTAGATGATTTTTAAGGTGCCTTCCAACATGAGCAATCCCATGATTCTATAATTCTATCAATCCAGAACATTTTTAGATTTATTTGTGTGTTTTTGTAATGAGTTAGGTACTTCAAAGCTGCTGATTTACAGGATCTGTCTCTTGAGCAGAGCTCAGCTCCATGAATAGAGCTACTGCAAAGCCTGTGTATCGCCTGTGTTTCACATAAGGCCTACCTGAGGCCACAATTAATCAGCAGTAATGAAACTTCTCTAGCCCTAACTTATGAAAACTCTGATCTGGACCTTCTGAATTATATGGTTTTCTAATGACTTAAACTCTTCTGTTTGTTTGTGGAATCCAGTCAGTTTTAATACACCTCTGCGCTCTTGAGCACATCCAACATCATTGATTCATTTAACATAAGACCACTTGATTACAAGACATTCCATAATTTGCATGGCGACAGAAAACATCAAGATTTTTTTCCCTTAATCTTGATTCAAAAGTCAGAATGTTATCTGAAGAATGTTTGTATTTCCTAGTCTTCTAATTAGCCTGACTTTAAAGCACAGCAAATGTCTTGAACTCACCTCATTAAGAATAAAGGTACGGTTATTCAATTTTTAAAAGTTATCTGAGTATATCTGAAGCAGATGTAGATACTGGGGAAATATAAACAAACTCATTTGTTGAAAATCTCTGTGTTTCTTATTAATTCAGTATTTCACCTTTGTGATATGCATGTACATACATGAGCATGCACACATTTCTGCACATGCTTATGCATATGTACAGGTATATGAATAAAGATATTCTTTTATGTACTGATTATTGGATCAAGGTTAAATGATTCATACAACAGTAAGCTTTAGAACCTTCTGACTGATTATGAGATCACAAACATACAACATCATATTATGCTGTCACTGGAAACAGTGAATGTTATTCCAGTTTCTTAGGAATCAGCATAAAGATAATAAAGTCTCTTTAATCACTGTAGAGAAGCATCATCATACATAGGGCTTACCCAGGTACTTTCTTTTGAACTTTTCTCTGAATTATACTGACAAAGGTTGTATTACTTAACTTTTTCATTACTCATTTTCCTAACATATGAAGAATCTTCACTTGCAACAGCTGTGTTAGTGCTTGACCTGGGTGGGCTGGGTATAAAGCCTGTAAACTGCTTTCAGATTTGAGAGCCATGTTCCTGTCAACACAAGTAGAAATACAGCCAGTGATCTCATTCAACTTCTATATGATATTCTTTTCACAGTGAAAAACCATTACAAAATGTAACACATTATTTATGACTTCTAGTCTCTGGTTAGAAAAGGTTCAGGGCTGGGATCAGAACAAGTGATGAAGGTCAGGATTGAAATACATTCATTTTTAAGAATGCAATAGAAATCTGGGACATCAGTTACTAAGGAGTATGGGTCACTGACTTTGCCCATTCTGGACAAAGATAACCAGCATGTGTCAGAGAGATGGCAGTGCAAGGCATGAAAATAGAATGTGCTTTATATCGAAGGATACAAAACATTTTCAAGAATGTTGAATTAATTCAAACAGTGAGAAAGCATAGAATAAACAAGCATGCTTTTTAAATCTACTTAAATTTCTCTCAGCCCTACTCATATCAGCATCACCTAGGATACCCACAAAGGTGCATCTGTTCACAGTTCTAAGTCAGTCCAGGTGAGAAAACTTGCAGAAGTTTGGAAGCAGGGGTTGTCTTTCACAGTAAGAGCAGATGGGATTTCGGTTTGGTTTAGGGTTTTGTTTCTTTTACTATCATTTACTTTATTCACTTATCTTTTGACCAGAGGATTGGATTAAAACGAAGCAGGTGACAGCATGTACTGAAGTAGCGCTCTATAGGTACAGTCATGTGTGACTTCTTCCTAAGGGAATTGCTGTATTGCAGAGAACTCAAGTAAATTATGTGGGCTTGAATATACAGAATATGCTCAAAGTTCACTGTCAAACTTTTTTTTTTTTTTTTAAGAAAGACTTTAAATGCTAAGAGAGGCCTCTGAAGAATTTATCTTAGCATGGTATTAGTGTTTGTTACTTTAAGCCCCTTGTCCTACTGCTTGCTTCAGTGAACTGGATGTTATTAGGCAAATTATTGTGAACAGTAAAATACTTCTTTCTGTCTTACCTTCCCTAATTAGAGTGACAGAAAACATGGTTTTATGGAGGTGACTTTGGTCTAGAATTCAAGATATTTAAGCCTCTCTGCCATTTGTGATCACAAGGGTTCAAAGATGTGGATCACTACATATTGAAATAATCAGTATTTATAAGAAACTCCAACTTGCTCAGTTTCTACAGAATAGAAATTGCCCCAAGATTTTTCAGAAGAGGAATAGAAATAAAATTTGCTGTTCTTTTTTAGGGGTTTTCTTTGCCTGTTTAAGTGAACAGCTTGGAGTCCACTAAATTTAAAACTTAGGATTGCTCCTAATCTTTTGGGCTTTTTTAAACAACTAAACCAGAATGACATGATAATATAAATTATGTTAAAAAAACAGAAATAATGAAAGATATATGACACAATCCATGACTCTAAACTATATTCAAGCCAGCCAAATTAAAATATTACATGCAGTAATTTATCCAAAGCATCACAGTCAGCACTGAAGAGATCTAAATATGTGGCACATACCAATTTTTAGTCACAATTTTTCTTTCAAATGTTCCTTTACTTTGATAGTATGCCTTATGTTAAGGCATACTCTGCCCATAGAATCTATTAATAAGAATTTTTTATATCTTATAACCCCTATTTTGATATGAGCAATATGTTTCTTTTGGTGCTTAATAGTATCTTGAGCTAAAGGAAAATCTGTGATTAACAATGTTTCATAGAATATAATTGAAAAATTTCTAAATCTTCTTGTTTTAATAACAGGTTATGCTTACATACCAATTCAAAAATTATTTATTTTAGTGTTCATTTAACCCTGCTAGTTCTTAAAATGTCATCCTCGTTCTATTCCAAATCATGATGCACCCTGGTTGTAACATTGTCCCTGTAATGACAAACTTACAGCCTAAACATTCACCATTTCTAGGTTAGAGGTATGTTATATAGCATCTTAACTCAAATAACAACCCTGCTTACTCTGAAGTGACTGAATAATGATTTTCACTCTGATAAGTGGTGAAGATCTGTTAAACTCATGTGGGAGTAAGTCCTGAAAAGGCCAGGTATTTTTCTACTGGTAGTAAGATTTTGGGTGGAGGTGGTGCAGGTTTGGGTTATTTCTGTCTTCATGAAGAATTTTCTAGTAGGCTATTATGCAAATGCAATTAAAATATATTAAAATACAGAACATATATATACATAAAATATGTAAAATATTTACGCTAAGATAACACAATACAATAGTAAATTTCAAACTTTATAGGGACCATTGAAACATTTCCTGTTATTCACATTTTTCACAAGCTCAGACTTTTTAACAGTGCAACAACTAAAATTTTGGAAATATACATACAGCAACTTTACTGAGACAGGTAAACCATCTACCATGATGGAACTCACTGAGAGCATAAAATTACTTTTTTGCATAAAAAAGTGTACTTTTTATGAGGATGTTCAGTCTTATCCCTGTAAGAGAATGATTTTTCAGACTTTCACAGAGGTTAGAGGTTTTATGGTCAGAAATTAAAGCAGCAATTCTCACCATAACTTAACCAACTGCTACTCAATGGAGAAACACTGAGATAGGGAAGAAAAAAATGGAAAACTCTCAGGAGGGATAACTTGTCAGAAAAATCTCTAAAGAGAAAAGATTGAGCTGTGTGAAAAACAGGATTCATGCTCTAAAGAATTCTTTGGAAATACTTGTTTCATCTTGAAATATAACAATTTTGAAGTGCCAAAAAATTATGCTAGAAGGAGTTCACTGAAGATAGTGAAATCCTTTGTTTGTAAAAATTGATTCTAACAAAACATTTTCAAATGTCAGTGTTTACATTTCAGAATACTATTTTGTTGTAAACTTTCACATAGAATATCAAAATTTTTAACTGAAAAGTAAAGTACACTCCCAACATTAAAAAAGGAAAGGAATTTTTTTTTTTTTTTCAGAAAAAAAGATTATGTGGGTAAAAATTCAGAATAACTGTAGAAATTCATCTGTACTTTGAAAAAAATCTGGGACAATTGTTATATTCTGTGAAACCACTCCAAATACCTTACAATTGTTGTGGAGAGACAAGTAAATAATACATTGTATTGACATAGACCCTGACAATAAAATTGTGTGAGTTGTATGGACAGGAGGTTTGTTGGACTCCAGGGCATGTGGAAAACCCCTCAAACTGCCCTGGGGGGTCCGAGACCCTGACTGGGACCCCAGGAAAGCACTGTCTTTGACCTTAGTCCATGGGAAAAACTTCCAACAGTTATAGATGAATTGGAAACAACAAAGATTTGGAATAGATAGTAGTTTAGTTTGTCACAGAGTGAAAATTTGTAGTTTTGGGGTTTTAGTATGGAAGTAGATCAGAACAAGATAAAGAATTTTGGACGTTGTCTCCTCTTCTTCTTCTTCTTCTTCTTTGTCTACTCCATTTTCTGCTGTGACGGTGGCACAGAGACATTGGTAGAACAGATTTGATGTAGAAATTGAGTGTTTAGAATAGGTGATAGTAATTGGCAGAAAACTGTAAATATAGTATGTTTTTAGAGTTAATTGGATTAGAAATCTTTAAAAATGACCTTGGACCCTCTGTCCATATTTCTGTAGTGCTTTCTTTCAGGGTGCTGAGACTGCTGTAAGACCTTGAGATAAGAAATAGAATAAACATCTTTGAATACTGAACCACAGGTTCCATCTCATCTTTTAAGCCCTGGTACAGGACTCTGAGAGACAGAAAACCCCTAATTAGGAGAATGTCAAGGTGAAAAAACCCTGACAGAGGTTTACATGTATTAGTAACCATGTCATGTTCATGTTCTGCTATTCTTCAGTGTAACTGTACACAGTTACACCGAGTTTTTTCTGAGAAAAATTTTCCTAGAAGTTTATTTTACATGCTGGCACTGATAGCCAGAACAATGATGCTCTCCTGATTGAATCAGTAGTATGTGGCCAGTGGAGCTGCCTAGTCTGAGTTTCAAACTGTTGGTATTAAACTACGAATAAATCATAGTCATACGATCATCAGTCATATGAAAGTCAAAGTAAAATAATTTCTCAAGAGCTGACACCTATTATTAAACACAAAAAATTTGCTGTGAACAAGCTCTCTGACACGCAGGGAACATCTAACCTTGTCTACCAGTAATAACCTTGTCAAACGAGTACATCCTCACACATATGTTGAGAAACAGACATATCTTGCTTTGTGACCCCAACAGGAAAACACTTTCTAGGAGAATGTGATTATTTATATTTTTATCTGTCTTTTCCTTATTTGTCTTCCTGATAAAATTGTTGGTGAAAGTACACTTGGATGATGTAATCAATCTTGTAGTTATTTAATGAGTTATTTAATTAAAGTGATATTTTATGATCCATGTATGGATTGCATAATGTTATTTATTGATATTATTACTATATAAAATAAACGCACATTTAGCCAAATGTACCAAAAGGCCAGTAGCTTACCTACACAGCTTCTGTTATAAGAAGACATTAAAATAATATAAGGAGAACAACAACAACAACAATAACCCCCTAAGCATTTTATTCTGCTTTCTAATTGAAATCAATTGGAGCCCTTAGTACTCTTCTCTTACTACATTTTGTGGTATTGTTTGTTGATAATAACATATTTATCAACAATCACATATCACTGAAGATAGCATGCTAGATCAACTGTCTTTCAGGTTAATTGAAGGAACAATTTAGTCTTCTTATTTTGAGGTAGCCAAAAGAATAGAAGCTTCTGAAAAAGTCAATCCTTTCATAAAGAGGCTGAAACCAGATTCTGGAAAAGCCAAGCTGTTTCTGGAATAGATAACAAGTGCTATGGCAAAGGAATTTCTAAGCCGCATGGAACGTCTCAAGGGTAAAGGACTAAAAAGATAGGAAAAGTGAATTTAGCAGAAGAAGGAAACAAAGAGAAAGATGCTTTCAGACAAATGTTTAGCTAAGAACACTGCATGAGCTTCTGAAGAATGAAATCTGTCTTTTGTTGTTTTTTCCATCTCTATCCAAGGAGATAGGAAATATTTTGAAAAAAAAAATCACAAAATATATTACTGAATGTATAAATCAATTTCACCTCTGATTTAAAACAGATTTTAAATATTAGCTAATCAATTACAATACAGGCAGATCTTTTACACCTGTTGAAGGAGCGTGGTTTCTTGCCTTACACTGTGTCCTAGAGCACATCAGATAGGTGACAGATGATTATTTTATAGTTTTCAAACACTTAGCAGTACACATAGGTGACTTTGGATAAAAGAATATTATTTCAAATAAACAGGAATTTTGGAGGTGCCCTATGCATTGTTTTATACACACTCTAAAATTCTACTGGTAGCTGAGTTTTACTGGCAGATAGGTCATCATGTGTGTCTGGTAAAAATTCAAAGGTTGACAGACTAAAAAATACTTTGTAATAAGAGTGGTGGAGAAGTGGTTGGGATCTCTACATCACTGGAACTTGAAACAAAAGAGAAACTCATAAAACACTAACATTCCCTTTTCCTAACTATTCTCAGTAGAGGAATAGAGAGCATGGGTGAGATGTTGCTGCTGACTGAAAAGTCATGTTGCACATACTGAGTGGATGTGTGGAGACCATTGGAGATTAATACTACCACTGATGAAAATCAGTAGTGCTATGGCATGATGCTTGTAGAATAGTTACATCTGGCTATAACTGCCTGTTGCAGCTGCATCACAGCCAGTGGTCATTACAAACATGATTTCTTCCTGACATGATCTATAGACAAAGTCAGCACACCAGAGTAAATGATGTTGGACATCCAAAACCCTGTAAGTGCAAAGAAGTCCAAAGAACACACACTGTTATGGCAATACCTCATGGATATCTGTTTTCCCAGCAGCACGATTAGTGCTGTAACACAGTAGGAAAAAACCCTTTAATTACCATTGTCCAGCAGAAAGCACATACTTATGCAAAACTATCAAAAACTGATTGTTCGGGATGCCAGCTTTGATAGATTCTTGGTATAGAACCAAATTTCATGGTATTATGAATTGATTACTGGCTCAGCTGGAGCAGTTCTGCCCCCCTCCTCCGTGCCTTACTCCAAGGGCGGGGGACATACTTCCCCCTTGGTAATCTTGGAGTTCAGCTTTTACTCCTGTCATGGGAAACCAAATTATGGATTATGCCAAGACAGACTATCTATGCTTGCCATTCCAGTTAGGGGGATTGATTTTTTCTGTCCTTGGTGTCTTCTCCAACCATGAATCTCCTAACTTCACTGGATCCTGCCTTTTCATTTCTGCTTTTTCTTGTGATCTCTAACAGATCCCTTAAAAAAAAAAAATATATATATATATAAGTTTAAATTTTATTTTTAAAATGTTCAAGTTTTTCAAAGTTGTGTGGGGCTGAAAAAAACATTATCTACACTGAGTCTACTCTTCAGTTCAAAATCAGTTAAACGAACAAGCTAAGTATTAGTGTTCTGTGAAACAGAGCCCAAGTGTAATATCCCAAGCAACAAGTTAATTTGAAAAAACCCAAGCAGAGGGATCCTTAAAATTTGTGACATTTTGTATGATTTATAAGGGATAACACACAGAAGTTTGTGACGTTCCAAATCTAACTTTAATTTGAATTATTTGTTGTTCCAAGTAAGTGGATTGTCTATTCCTTTTTGAAAAAGAGAAGTATGCCAAGCTATACCTAAAAGATTGAAGGAAGAAGTCTTTAAAAAAGATGATAATTCCTGTAAGTCATCCCTATACTCATATTTTCAAGGTTAAATATATTCTCTGAACCAGAGAAAACAGAGTAAAACCAGACTTCTAAGCCTGATTTCTGACCAGCTATGGTTTTAGTATTTACATTAATGTCATAAGAGATTCCTGTGGCAAAGAAGGCAGTGCCTTCATTAGGCATGATCTCATATATCTAATACGATCTAATATAGTCTGTCCTTCTAGGAAGTTTCATTTGTGTTTAACGATGTGTAGATTAGATTGTTTTTCAATCAATAAGATTGGTATAAGATAGAATGTAAAACTTCATTGCATTTCTGAATAAATATTTTCTTTATTTTCATAACAAAAATATATATGATGTAAAAAAACATCTTTCTCTCTTTGTAAAACAAAAACATAATCCATCAGATGCTTGCTCATACTGATTCTCAGCAATCCCAGTTAAATAATGCAGCACTATTCCCGTGAGCAAGATTTTGTCCTGTTGGCATAACACTAAATCCATAGTTATTTAAATATATTTAACAAAATGGAGTGGTTTTCCCCCTAAATCTGGCTTTAAAATACCTTTTGATAATAATTTTTGCCATTGATTTTATACACATACCAATATATGTTAATTTAAACACCTCTTGCAACGGCTTTCTGGCTAGCTTCATTATCTCAACCATTGGACATAAACTGTAAGGAATATAAACCATATCATAGAAAAGTAATGAAAAGAAAAATGCAGAGGTGAACAGAACAGCATTCTGCCTTATAAAAATACCCGTAGGGGGTGGAGTATTTTTGTACTGATATAATTTTTTTATTTATTAGACCTGTTCATAATGTTTTAGTGAAAGCTGAAATACGATATCTGAGAATACATAATTTACTCTATTTATGTCTGCATGGATATTTAAAAAATTATGCCATTTCCTACTAAGTATTGCTTGGCTGACTACTTATTGACATTGTTCTTGGGAGAAAATGAAAATTATCTTTTGCTTATACAGACAAAGTAAATCAGTTTTGATTTTCTATCAGAGATGTTTTAAAACACCGCATGTAAAATTTCAAATACAATGGTTTTGATATGTGTTTTATCAGTTTTTGAAAAAGTCCAAGTACAAAAGTCCTAGTACAAAAATTCTGTTTCTGTATACTTAAAATATCTCCATTTGATGAAGTGAGCACTTTTCATAGCGCTGTTAATATTTTTTGCTCAGTTTTTAGTAGACAAACATTAAGCTCCATCCTGCTTCTCAGAAATAGTTTCTGTGGAATTGAGCACAGTAAAGGACCCCCACCCAGCAGTATGGCCTCAAGTGCCTAGTTTCACTTTTTGAGTAGTCCTATTGATTTCAGTAAATGATAGGAATATATAAAATTGTTATCAATCTCAAGTATCTGTAGTAATTGTGATCTAGGGGAAAGCAGCTGGTTTAAGAACCTTTCCTACATTGTCTTGGCAATTAAATTTTCTGTATAATTTATCATATTCTACTAATAGAGCCCATCTAGTCTAGTCAACTAGTTTTTCTAACGTATCTAGCAATAATGTAGATACTATTAGAGAGCTTAAATATATAGTACAACATAGTATCTTGGCATAGCTCAGGTGAGAGATCAGTCCAGGTTGCTCAATGTTTTATCCAGTCTGGTGTTGAAACGCTCCACGCCTGCCTGACCCCTCTGGGTGACCTGATAGACTTTTCTCATGGGGAAAACATTCCTCTTTACAGCCAACCTTAGCATCTTATTTCAGTTTGTACCCATTGTCTCTCATCCATGCACCATTGTGGAGACCCTGGCTCCATCTTCTCAATGTCATCCCTGAACATCCTGGGAACTACTCTTAAGTCCCACACAGGAAAAAGTTCTCCAGGCTGAACAAGCTCTGACCAGCCTCTGCTTAGAGGCTTAGTGATCCAGTCCCTCCCAGCTTGGTCACTGTCCTCTAGATTTGCACTTTTGTTGTACAGGGTGGCCCAAAGCTGGGAATAATGTCCTGAAGGTGATCCAAGTGCTCTACAGAGGGAGATAATGCCTTCCTTTAACTGACTGATGTGCCCCTGCTAATGCACACGAGGAGGGTGCTTGGGTACTGCCCACCAGCATCTCCACAGCTTCTTCCAGAGAGTTGCTCCAGCCCAGCAGGCCCCAGGCTGTGTCATTGCAGGGGGTAGTTTCTGTAGAGGTGCAGGATTTGCCTTCACTGAGTCTTGTAAGGGTCCCATTGGCCCATTCCTCCAGCCTGTCTGGGTGCCTCTGGAGGGCAGTCCTGCACGTGAGCATACTAGCTGGTATCCCCAGCATGGTGTTATCTGCGGATCTTAGAATCATAGGATAATTTAAGTTGGAAAAGACCTTTACAACCATCAAGTCTATACAGAAATTTAATGCTGCCAAGTCCACCACTAAGCCATTTCTCCAGCTGCCACATTTACAGGTCTTTTAAATACCTCCCAATGTGCATGTGTTTGTGTGTACATGTGTACATACATACATATATTTATACTTACTCAAATTATAGCTTATCCACCAGTCTATCAGGCATACCCTGTATTGTACATTTTCCTGGTCTGATTAAGGTGTGTTAAACTTTTACTGAAGTGCAGTGGTGCTAAATTAAACTAGAACTGAAAGTGAGTAAGGCTTGTGCTCTCAAAATTCATGTGCGGGTTCATCTTATTAATAGTCTTGTCTAAATGTTTTCTTTTTTTCTTCATGTCTTGTATGGAATGTTGCTTTGAAAAATGGTGGCTTTGTCAGAGTTGGTGGAATGGTAATTATCTTACCATTAATGAGGGGAATATTTAAAGCTGTGAAACAATAAGGCACAATCAGGTCTATCAGAGATAAGTAGGAGGCCTTTTATCTCCAGGAGCCTTGATAAGTTGATTCAAAATTTTTTCTGAGAGTTGATATACCCCTCTAGTTTTAACCCACAAGCAATCATTAAAGTTCAGTGGGATACCAATGTCTCAGTAGGAGAAACCTTTACAGCACATTTCCAAATTGAATTTCTGTGGGGAATCTTGAAATGTGTAATGCCCTGGAGATGGTAAATTGCACTTGCAGGTTTTCACTGTTCTTAGATGATCTCTAGGTGTACAGTAAAAAAAAGTCTCACTTTAAAGAGCTGCCAGCAGAGTGGAGCTTCCCATATTGGCTGACAAATGCACCCTGATTTAAAGAAACGTTGTTACAATTTGTTCCTGACTTATTTATAACCTTCCAAGACCCCTAAGTTTATTATATACGGGGATTAGTCATCCTAGAGGTTCCTCATGTCAATAGGTACAATTACACTTACCTATGTTGTTTGTCTTCTACAAGTAATTTTTTTTATATATATTTGATCACATTCTGAGGTTTTCTTGTCTTCCTTTATCTGCAAAAATTTTAAGAAAGAAAAAGATTTCCGGTTAAATGCTACAAAGTTGGAACTGTATCTGACAGATGCAAAGTTGTCCGAAGGCTTCTTATCATCAGATGATAATCTCGATTTTCAGTGTTTTTGCAATACAGTATTTTCTTCCATCAAGGAACTGCTAGTTTTCTTTTCATAGAATCCTTGAACAACCCTGAGTAGAGTACAAAATGACACATTTAACTTCCTCATTCTCTTTCCCCTTAGCTAAATTGTCAAATGATGGTGCATGTCCTTTACACTCCAGTTTTTGTCTTTGCACAACCCACTGGAAAAGAATGGAAGGGAATGGGGCTATTTCTTCTGGAGTATGCAAGTAGGATCAGAACAATAAAAACAGATATTCAATCAGACACAGAGTTAGGAAGAAAGGTTATAAATGCGGTCAAAGATTACCATGTAAACTAACAAATGAGCAAAGCAGCATTTAGAGATTTGCCTGCTAATGGAGATGGGCCTGCCAGTTTTACCACAAGTGGATAAGAAGCAGTCAGCTACTGACCAAAGAGATGTTCCACCAGCTGTAGAGATCACAGGCAGTCTGCTCACTGGCAAGCCCCTGAGCATTTTAAAAATGATCATGATTAAGTCATGCATTTCGGTCTGACAAGAGTGTTGATAGGATACAGCATGTTAGGATGAAGCTAAGAAGCCTTAGCAAACAAGCTTTGAATGTAGATCAAAAGACCATGTGTACATACATGTAAACTGTATATTTTATGTTCTGGTGGAAATATATTTATAATGAAGAGCAACAAGGTACAATAAGTGATATGACAAATGCCAATTGATCTACCAATGGCTTCTCTTTAAAGAAGACTGAAAATAATCTTAACTGTATGTATAATTTTTTTGTTTCTTGATATTATTTTATTATTGATCAAAAAGAACACATGATATTCAATCTTTGATGAATGTAAGAACCATAGATACCAACACATCAAATGCAGTGTGCTGGTTTGAAAGTAAAACCAGTGAAAGACTCCAAGTCAGAAATGCAATTTAATAGGAGGGGTAAAAAAAGAAAAATAAAATAAGTTAAATTATACAACCTGTTAGTCAGGGCGCTGGTAGCAGTCCGGATGAAGTGGTCTCGTTGAAGCAGTGATCCTGTAGAAAAGTCTGGTAGCTCCTGTCCTCTGGGAATCCAGCAGGTTCAGGGCCCCCTCTGCTATCCTGGGTTATATCCAGGTGTGAATGCTTGGCTCCTCCCCATGGGAAGAACATCCCACAATGGAATGATGTAATTTTATGACTCATGCAATGGGTCCTTGATTGCCCATTAAACAGAGATAACTCCCGGATGGGAGTTAACCATGAGTCACACAGCACAGCATGAATGGGCCCATTAACAGAACATAGTCCGGAGGGTGGGGACAAGGGAAACACTGCCCCACCTGGTTTCAACAGCTCATGAAGATGGTGATAGAATACATATCTTGGGCATATCTTACATTGTAACCTAGGACATACAGGAATGTAAAAATTCCAGAAAACAACCAATTCTGGGCCTCTATTTCAGTGAAGACTTAAACATGGCTAAAGAGGACAAAACCAAAAGATTATAGTTGTTGTGCATTTGTTGTCTCCATACTGCATTTATAATGCACATCCAATTGCTTCCTGTTTTAACAGTTTCCCAAATCTCTCCTCACATTCTGAACTCTTCATGATATAACATATTTTTTAATTTTAATAAGTTTTCTTCATTTTTCCATGTACTTTCTAGATTTTTTCCTAAAGTTTATATATCAAACTGCAGTTTCTGGAATACTTGATTTGCTTTCCAAATCTTTTACTTTATTTTTCAGTTCTTTCTTCATGACTTCACTCAGTGCCTATTCAATCTATCAGACCATCTTAGGTATTTTTAGACAGCTGGTATCTAGGCACCTTATTACTATTAAAGATATCAGAAAGTGCTGTAAAATCACTCTATAAAAAGAATTACTCATCAGGAGGAGTCGTGCTGCAGAGATACAACAAATGCTGACAAAGGACTGGTCATTCCAGCTCCAGTGCATTACAAACCTGCAGGACAAACAACCTCAAAATTAAATGAATCAGGCATAACTCCATTTTTTATGTGACATTTCTTTGGTACAAATGGTGACAACAGGCACCTTTGAGTCCACGCAGGCACAGATAAGTACAGACAGAGCAGATACTGGGAAAGTATAATCCTGTTGAGAATACACTCAGTGCTGGTAGCTCCGTGAGCGGCTGCAGTGCCAGCTCTGGGTTCAGCCCTGGTGGTGAGAGCCCCAGACAAGAGGACAGGAACTGGAACCAACATTTGCACAACAAAGGGCACGGGGACCTGTGGTGCCAGCCAGGGGACCAGACACTCAGAGATATGGCAGGAGCTGAGGACTCAGCTGGAAGACCCCAGACTTCCCTGCACTTTGACTGTGAGGGTACAAAAGCCCAGGGGTTCCTTTGCTCGGGGTCTCTCCTTGGAGGCACCAGCTCCAGCTGTTATTCTGTTGTGGCACCATGATTAAATTACTGAAAGGATCCGGAGGTCTGAGACTCTGATATGGAAAGCCTGGGTTTGAGCTGGTAAGGAAACCTGATGTGACTGTGTGAGCGTGGGTTGCGTAAGGAGTCAACTGGAGCTGTTGGAAATTACATGTTTCCTAAATGCTTTTTCTAATTAATGGTTTTAAGTAACTTTTTAATTGATTGTTGGTCATAAGGGGTGTCCGCTTTGCCATCAGGCTGGGTTTCTTTTCACAGACTGTTATTGCTGGTTTTGAGTTTTGCTGGGCTAGACCTGATAAGATGCAATAAAAAAAGTCTGAGCGAGCTGAAGATTGAATATTTGGGATCTTACATTTGTTGCCCTTCAAGGAGATGTTGGAGTAACAGGAAGTAACAGAAGACATTAATAAAGACATCAAAGCATGAGAGTTGGAGACACCCAATCTGAGAAGGGACAATAAGAGCACTAAAGAATGGAGACCAAATTAGCATGAAGTGCAAGAAATCAATAACCAATAGGGGATAGAATACAAACTAATGAAGAGAATTATATAATTTAGAACTGATGAATATTAATTTCTTTGTTTGCTAAAAAATGTATAAATGAGTGAAGTCTTAAAAGGTGTAAATGTAGTTGGAATGATTCATTACATACCCTGTTCAGAACAAAGTAATGCCTGGCTCACTAACACTTAAAAGATGGTTTTGGAGGGTTTCCTTTCTTCCCAATGATCTCAGTGACAGAGCCTCCTGTTGCAAAGGGGCCTCAGTTCCAGCTCAGGCAGCATGAGTGACTGACAGAGTGGCTTCTCGAGGGACAGACAGGAAAGTTTCCTTAACAATCTGACAGTTTTATGAAATAGAATTATCAAGTTGGTCAGTGAGGAATAAGGCACAGCCTCTTCTCACCTGTGCTATGTCTGGATTTAAGAGGAATTTTTTGCCACATCCTGCTCATATAAGCACACAGTAACATCCTTACCATTATGGAGAAAGATGAGTTCAGCCTGAGAATTCACACTTAGGTATATACAATGCTGGCATAGCTTCAGAAGAGTAATAGTGTTGTACTACATGGAGAAGCTCTCACTCCCATATCATCATTATTTTCAACAGCTTTTCTGTGTAAAGTGGTAAAATGTATTTATAATTTTTCATCAAAGAAATGGAATTCCTCATACAAAATCAATCATGATCCCTCCTTTCCTTTTCCTACCAGAACTCAAGCTGCCAAACTCCCTAATAATCTTTCTGGTTTCATAGATCTCAGAGAGGATATTTTTTCTTTCAGATTTTTGCTACTTTAAAGTATTTCATGATAATAACACTACTCATTCTCCTTTTGCTTTAGTCTCTCAGATGAACTAAGAGCTCTCAGAAGCTTCTGTGGTGGTTCTGGACAGATTTCTTTTCCAAACTTGAGGCAACAACTGCTTCACATCTCTAGTTTTCCATCTTGTAGAAGGGAAGAAGGAAATGGAAAAAGGCATCATAGGCTTGAGGTGATATCAGTGAGTATTTATTACCTGATAAAATAGAACTCAACAGCTTACCAGTGTTGTTTAGAAACCAACAGTGAGAGAATCTGGCAGTCCTTTTGGCCAGGAAAACCCTGTAGCTGCTCTCTCTCTATGTTTTTACTTTGCTCCTAAAAGTTGCCATCCAAGTGAAACTCAGATAAACAAAAAAAGTTCTCAGTTACTCACCGAGCATGAGTTCAAGAGGCCTTGTAGAACTTCAGAAAACCATTGATTCATCCTGTGAAAAATCACAAGGAGGATAATATCTGAAAGGAATAGGTTCCCAGCACTATGTCAAATTATATTTTGGCCACACACTCACACACACAAAAAATTGATTCAAACAATTTAAGGCAAATGTCAATAAGAGTTCCTTTAAGGTTTCAGAAGTGTCTGTAATCTCAGTACCACATACCTCATTATAGTCTCAGACTAAAACAGAGAAAAAAAGCTCTTCCTGATCTTATTTGATTTTCCAGCTTTGAATGAAGTTGTTATTGAACTAACTGGAAACTGAACCAAAGAATTTATTCTTCCTGTACATGCAGAAGAAGAAGCACATGTGAAAAGATAGATTACTACTCTAATAAAATAATTCTGATAATTAAGCTAATGATGCCTACTTCACTCTGATTTGCATTTAGAGCAAATTCTTACTGCTTGTTCTGTTTTATTTAAAAGATAATTGAATTAATCTAAATTCATACTATTTAGAATTTTACATGCCTCTCATTTTTATTTTTAATATCTGTTGAGTTTCACCTGCTTATATATTCATTCGCTCTTTCTTGGTGTCATTCGACATATTCGTATTTTTTCCTGGTTTTTGATTGGAAGTTTGGTTTCTATTTTGTTTTTAGGCTATACTTCCATATTGCTGTTTCCTAATTTGTTTTACCATGGCACATTGCTGGAGTTAATCTTGAAAATTTGAAGCTAAATTTGCCCTTTTAAATAAAAGAGGGCCATGGACCATTGTCAGGGCTTGTGTGCAAGGAGTCTTGAATGATATATTGAACATTTTCCCATCCTTCTACAGGCTCCATGTGATGCTCATATGTTCCTGAAGAAGAATTACCATCTGTTGAGTCTGGGGTGGATATTTTCAGTCCAGAGGGCCTAATATGAATGTGACAACAGTGTTGCAGCATGGCAGAGTGAAGTTTACCTACCCCATGGATTTTGTGGAGTACAGTGGGAGGTTATATGGGAGACTTGAGGCTATCCCTTCTGGAATTGTCTAATGGGAAAGAAACCTTCTTCTGTTTTCATCATAATTTCTTTTGGTAATTATTGTCTTGAAGTCAGGAAGGACATTAACAACTAAAAAGAGAGAATAGCCAGTGATCCCAAGGTTTGTCTTGTTCTCCGACCTTTCTTTATTCATCAATATTAAATGTAACTATCTGGAATAAGTACATGCTCTAAAATAACGGTCTTGTACAGCGATGTAGAGTCATAGCAGGAAAGATTCTCAGTGACTCCCTGATTTCTAGCCTTCTTGCACAGATACATTTGGATAGGCTCTGACTGACATGTTCCTAGTATTGACATAATTTGCTTGAGCTGGCAACCTTGGACCAGCGGATGCTGGGAGCCTGTGGTGGTTCTCACTGTCAGCCCTTGGAATTCTCCTGCCCCACATGGACATACATTTACCCCATTCAGCAATCAGAATATCTGCTTTCTTTCTGGTTGTGGTAGATACCTTGTAGATTTGGGATGGGCTGTTAACATTAATGAGTATTGCTCCTTGCCATGTCTTGCACTGGGCAGGCAGTATTTCAAGTGTCTAGTATACAAACTGAGAATTGCCTGGTTGGGAGCCTACTTTAACTACTCATAATGTGCACAAAATTCATGCAAGCCTTTTCCTGTTCGAATGTGGGGTTTAAGCACTCTGTGCCTTGTCAAATGTCTCATTGAAATTTGGATCTACTATTGCTTGTACTCTAGAGTTTGTTTATATAAGTCTCTGACTCACTGTGATTTCACAGTCTGAAACAATCTACATATTGGTGCTGTTTTTAAGCTGATACAGAAATTGGTCTATCACCTGGCAGTTCTGTACTTGACTAACGATAAAGGCAAATGCAGCAAACAATTCATATACACTCTTGTTTTTGTAGATCAGGTCACACTAAATATGGCTAAGATGTGCCTGAATTGCCAACTCTACAGGTCTCTCTCATCTAATGGAAGTTAAACAAACTGCCTTTTCCTGCTTCTTTCATGGCCTACTTCTTGCAAAAATCAAAACACTCTACTTTTTGCTTTATGATCCTTTCCAGTTTGCTTTAAAACATATAAATTTTGGAGGCCTAATCTAAAACCATTCCCATCCAAAATGTTTGCTCACTTTGTTCTGATCTCAATGAGTAAATGAACTGCATAAACATGTTCTACTTAGATTTTTGTATCAGGTGAATCAATCAGTACACAGGAAGATGTAAAATAAACTGAATGGAAACAAATGATGACGGCAAGGGGAATACTGGTGTTAGGGATGTAGAAGGGGAAAAGTGCTCAATCTACATAAAAGCCTTGGAAGGCTACATACAATTAAATATTTATGAAATGCACCATGCTTCTGTAGGAAAAGGATAAAAACAACCATACAATATTGGTAAATTTTATATCAAGATATTGATATATCGGATAGGAAAGCACTTTTTTTTTTTCCTCGTGTTCATATTACACAGCAATAACCTCTAGAAAATGTCTACAAGCCCCTTTTATAACCACCACTGAAAAGAACAGGAGAGGAAGATCTACCTCCTAGAGGAAACCAGGAAAGTGTTAAGGAAAATTTCCCGTCTAACTGTCCACAAGCCACTCTGGCAGTCTCGCTCTGGCAGTCACACTTGCCCTACCCAAGCTGCGACTGAGGCCCCTTTGCAGAAGGTGGCTCCAGTGACCCTGTGGGTGCCCCAGTTGACTCCTTACGCAACCCACGCTCACACAGTCACATCAGGTTTCCTTACCAGCTCAAACCCAGGCTTTCCATATCAGAGTCTCAGACCTCCAGATCCTTTCAGTAATTTAATCATGGTGCCACAACAGAATAACAGCTGGAGCTGGTGCCTCCAAGGAGAGACCCCGAGCAAAGGAACCCCTGGGCTTTTGTACCCTCACAGTCAAAGTGCAGGGAAGTCTGGGGTCTTCCAGCTGAGTCCTCAGCTCCTGCCATATCTCTGAGTGTCTGGTCCCCTGGCTGGCACCACAGGTCCCCGTGCCCTTTGTTGTGCAAATGTTGGTTCCAGTTCCTGTCCTCTTGTCTGGGGTTCTCACCACCAGAGCTGAACCCAGAGCTGGCACTGCAGCCGCTCACGGAGCTACCAGCACTGAGTGTATTCCTCAAAAAAAGCTCTCTGATATGATACAAACCCAGATTGGTTATTTAGTAATCTCCATTAGATATAAACAACATGATTTGTGTGATTATTATAAAAAGTTGTGGTTGCAATGAAACAGTTTTTCCCCCAACTGAGAAAGGCTGATCAGTGAATATTAAATTTCCCTTTGTGCTATTTCAATTACACTCCATTTTGATTTCTCATTTCTTGGCAAACTTTCAAATTAGGGCTATATTAGCTTGCTCTTCATCTAACTGGTGGTAATTAAATATGTTTTAAAACTGGATTTCTCCCTCAAAGCTTTTGTTTTCTGCCTGGTAGGATTTTTTTGTGTGAACAACTAGTTGGATCAATCACAACCTTATTTATAGCTTCACTTTTTTCCCAAACAGCAACTAAGAAAGCTCACCAGGCTTTTGGTGGGCGTGACTGAAATACTAAGGTGTTGAAAACTGTAAAGTAAGACAGGTAAGCTGAAGAAGGAGGGAGAAGAATCAGGCTAGGTCCTGAAGGCCGAACCTGAAAATCGTGGTGTGTATCTTGAGGCACAGGAGCAAAAAATGAAAGTGAGCTCTTCCTAATATCTCAGGTGGTTCTTTACTGGAATTCAAGAAGTGTGTGTCTTGTACAGCCTTCTAAAACCATGTTTGCTCCATAAATCTTATATCATGGCATTAAGGAAGAAACACTGAGTTTCAAATGTGCTGAGTATATTTGTGACAATTTTTCTCATTATAATGGAAATTAAGTTTGGGACTCTCAGAAGGATTGAGTTCCTTGTTTGATCCAGATGCTTTTTAGCTGAGCTTCTGTGGTAGAAGGTTTTTATAAAGATAGTGGATGACTGCACACTTGAATGCAATCTTAATGTTTGAAGTCTTTCAAGACTTGTGCTAGGTGTTTGGCTAGTAAATTCTTTCCATCCTTTTACTCTTTCATGCATAGCCCACAGCAGAAATTGAAGTTTCTTATTTTGAATGTTCATTTACATCCATTTGTATAATTCTGGACTTGCTGAATCATCTCTATCTTTGTAATGTTAAAAGCTAGATATTGAAGCAACCTGGATATTAGACTACATTGAAATTATTTTGTCATATATTTCTGCTTAGCCTTTTAAGACAAATATAAATAACTTTATCTCATATCATTTTAATAGAGCTCCATTAAATTTTGCATTTACTTTTTTCCTAAATTCTGTTAGAAGCTTTCTTTTTGCTCATTTATTACGTCAACAGGCCCAGCTGCTTAAATTTGCATTTAGGGATAAAGGACAGTAGATACCTTTATCATCCCACAGAGAATGGCTCTGGACATGTTCACCCATGGATGGATGCATGTACACGCTTATTGACTTGATTAAATACTGTACCCATTAATGTCACAGGAATTTTAACTTTGGAACTTGATGTGCTCAGTTCTTCAATAGTGATAATATGTATTCAGATTCGCTACTACAAAATAATTCATAGACTTAAGTCAGGAGTTCATGCTCTAAGTTTAATTTAGAATAGGTTAAAATATGAATAGCTACATTTCCATTTCCTCTTTGATGTACTTAATGCATCAATTTCAAGCAAAAAAGTTACGTACATTTCATTAGTGCTTGTGAATATATGCTTCTTTTCAAGAGGCCTAAAAACTCTCAGAAATTGGTGGAAGATGAATATAGAACAACCTTTAAAAAGCTCAGAAAACAGAATTAAGTTGTCTATTGTCTCTGCAAGTCCTCACAGGTGTGAGAGGAGTCACATTTTAAGGTTTTGCAGATTGTGTCTCTCCTGGAATACACCATGAGTAATAGTCATTATGATTAAGTAAATCTTTATTAAAGGTAACAAACAATTAACAGAAACAACAGTCAACAGTAAATCTGAAAAGTACGAAAAAAGGAGTCCCTATGCTGGAGCATTCTCACAAATTTAATAGGAAAACAGATAATTAATAAATAGTTTGTTTTAGATTCTTGGCTTGTTATTCATAATCACAAAACTATTGTCCTGGCTGTAACAGTCTCCTCACAAGACAACACCTTGGAATAGTTGTTACAGCATTATCTTCCAAAGCCCGTCCCTCCATTCCCCAAAAGTTTTAATAATTTGAAACAGTAACTAAAATCTGATGGAGCCATACAGGAATTACGCTACATTCAAAAATTTCCCCATTTAAACTTATTCAGTCCAATTTTGATGTATTGCTGTGTGTTATCAACTGTTCCAGTTCCAAATTTCTGTAAAAACCAACTGTTCATAGATAAACTTTCATTATTTGCTACAATAGAGTCTAGTTGCCATCTCTGAGACTAGAATGCTATAAATGACTCTAATTAAATGAGGAATAGCTTCTGCTCTTGGAAGGTTATCATCTAAATAGAATCAATGGGAAAACAGCAGAAGAAAAGTATTGTTAAGTATTTATTAAAGATGAGCAGCTGAGCCACAGGCTCAGGAGAAGCGTGAATAATAATTTCTAAGGAAGGACTGAAGAAAAAAAGCCCCAAAGCTACAGGGGCTGAAAACAAACTTCTTTTTCATCAAGAGTTTGAAAGTATTTATTTTATTTTGAGAAGTATGTTTTGTTCAAGAAAAAAAAAAAATTTCAGGAAAACCATGGAAAGAGCACAAAATTTACAAGATGTCTCTCCATTTCTAAGGCATACGTTTTGCTCCTTTCTGAGGAAGAGGTCTTGCTCCTTTCTACAGTTCATCTTACAGAAGTCTCCTAGAGTGAACATTCTCTTTTATATTCAGTCCATCTTTCCAATCAAGTTCCTAATCACAGTAGCCTGTGGAGTACTCCCTCCCTCTAGTAAGGGGCAATGAAATAATTTTCATTTTTTCATGCTGAATTGAATTCTCCTTTATATAAATGTCTAAGGCATAAAACTCTCCTGTTTCTGGTCATCATTGGAGTTATTATCCCTCTTTTTCAATGCATAGGTAATTATTCCATGTAAGATGAAATGACAGTAAAAGCAACCCATATCAAGATGTTATACAATACCTTTAAAGGATAAAAAAACCAGTTTAAAGTCCTCCAGGATGAGGGGAGAACTTAGAGAGGTTCTATTAATTTCCAGGAAAATTTATGTTAAATAAATGATGGAGTTTGTGCTCTAATGGATTAGAGAATGTAGACTTTATCTTTTCCTACTGCCATCAAAAAATTTTCAGGGTTGCCAGAACAAGCTATTTTGATGTTTCCAAAAAAATTAAACCTCAAAAATTCAACCTCCTCCAAATGAAACTTTTGGTTAAAAGGATTCAATTTTTTTTTATGTGAAGTAAGGTGATTTGCTCAAATAACAAATGAAATTTCTATTAGGGACATGAATATAAGTATGAATAGGTATGAAGAATGAATTTCTGTGCCCTAGTCCATATCTGTTGTTCACTGATTTTTGAATTCAAGGAAGAAAAAGTTTTGCAGATAACTTAAAAAATAAAAAAAAAAGGAAATTAAATATGACATATAGGAAAAAAAAAACCAAACCTGCAATTTCTTGAAGCTTCACCTAATTCAGATTTCTCACAGATGTAAGCTTTCATTTTCATTTTCTAGTTTTCTGTTCCATTTGGATTTTTCATGTCATATCAAAAAGATCATGTTTGACTCCAGAACCAAAATGCTGCATTACTAAGGAGTAAGAATCTTTTTTATCTTCCAAGTCTTGAATGGCATGAAATTTTGTTTCCAAGGAAACTGCAGATTTTACTTTGGTAGAGGCCACATGAGAAAGAAGGTGTAAAAGCCATCTTGTAAATTGACTCAACAGATGTAAAAGCCATGTGTAAAATACTTTGGTTTAACAGTCCTCTCCTTCCTGCCATGAAACACAGGTGAAGCTTATTTTGCTCTTTCCATGTATATGAACTGACCAGTGCAGTAGTTCTCTAGTGTGAAAAATGTAACAAAACTAGCATTCAAGTATTATTGCTACCCATGAAAAATAAAACTAATGTATGAAGAATGTATTTCTAGAAATCACAGTAGGGCCCATTCTCTTCTATCTGATAATGACAAGGTAGGATATCTCCACCCTTTGAGTGGGATTACATTCTTGCCGTGATAGACAGATTTTTACATGCTAGAACGAGCTATCACCAGTAAGAACTCATGTCAATCCACTTAAGTTTAGTGTTATGTTCATTAATATCAGCTGAAAACTTAGCATCTAAACTGTGGTCTTCAGTATTTTTTTAAATAGATCAACGTTATTGCATATCACTAAGTGCCACTAAAGCCAAGTTAGTGTAAAGTAACATGATGGTCATATTTTCTGTCATCTCTTACCAATAGTAGACCTTTCTTCTTAGAATATTTTTTTGCTTTTGTACAAAACCTCTCATCAGTACTTATGCCAGTTGCTTGGACTCCTGTTGATTATTCCCCAGCTGATTCCTAAAACCAATTAATTTAGCATGATGTTGCAGCAGTCATTACAAAATGATGAGTCAGAAATTTCATTTGCAGTGCAGCATGGTGAGATCATACAGTACACTTTTCTCTTATTGCTATTTTTCCTTAACCTCTATTGTGTATTTCAATTTACTAATACCTCAGATTTGGTGAACCAAACTCCTGGATGGAAATTGGAGCAGCAATGAAGATGTACAGTGTTGCTGGAATCAGCTGTGGAATTCCAATCTGATAAGTTTGCTTGGATTCCTCTAAATTTGAAGTTGACGTGTATATCTTTTTTTTCCACAGAAAAACTAAAACTATTTCACAAATCATATTATTTCTGAAGGGTCAGCCACTGGATATAAACTTCACATTCTCCTAGTGATTGTTCCCATACCATCAGCCCATTATGCCCTCTTCATTCTGTTAAGTGCTTGTCACAGTTGCATGTAAGCTTTATTTCTAGTATTGATGTTAACTATTAATTTGATTAACTCAGAACAGGGAATGACAGTCCATAATGGGATTTAACCTTGAGGACAAGCAATAACTAATGAGTGAAGGTCTTCAGAAACTCATGTCCTTACAGCTAAAATCTGCCCTCTAAGCTGCTGACATTCTAGTGGTAGGTACCAAACCCACTTATCATTCCAGGCAAGAACCTCTATCATTAGTAGCACAGGGAATAAACATCCATCATGTAGGTTTTATTGTCTGCAAGGGCTGTTTTTATGTGCTTAGTTTTAGAGCTCTTTAAAACAATTTGCCTTGCATTGCAAAGAGGGAAAAAGCATTACTTTTCCTATTAGATGACAAGAGCGATATTTTGAAATCTGGCATCTAGACCATATCCCATATAGGTTTCACTGATAAACTTCTGAAAGCAATGAGTACCTGAAGCTGAGAGTAGAACTGACCAATGCAAAGAGAAACAACAATTTGAGTTGTTGGCTTGATTATGTTCAGAGTACATGCAGTTCCCTGAATACCTTAGGGAAAGATATAAATCTTGGATCTCTGGAATACTCAGACAATAAAACCCATTCTCTTATATAGAGTCTTTTTTAAAAAATTCATTCTATATCCTAAATGATTCTTTGTGATAAAGCTGAAAGTGCACCTTTACTCCTAAGCAGGCTGATTAAATGATCCAGATTTAAATCAGTATTCCAAAAATTGTTGACTGGGACCATGAATGTCAGTCTCCTATTAGTTGCTGCTTGTCTCTTCTAGCATGGCAATCCATTTTATGAAATTCCTGAAAAGAAACCTCCCACATGAAATATCACCTTCAATAGATGAAAGCACATTTTGAATAGAAATAATGACCCTAAGTCACTGCTGCTCCCTGTGGTCTGCTTGGTCCTGCCAAAAGGTTCCATCATGTTGTATTGTTATTATAACCTTTTACTTTTTCTATAAAAAGTTTCCAACTCAGTTATTTAACAGTATAAACAAAGAAAACATAGCTTCAAGGCCTCACAAATTGTAAATCTTTATTTAAAGGGATCAGCTTTCGCCTGATGCTCCATTAAGGTCTTTATGGAACAGCCCATAAGATGCAATATATACGTAGGATTCAATACACACCCTAAAAAAATGTCATCACGTGACAGATCATTTAAAAGACTAATTTATTTGGTGATCTACTTGTTCTTTTCTTGATTATCTGAGTGTATCTTTCAATCTTGGCACTGAGGAAAAAAGATTGTTTGAAAGTGTTTGTGGAAGGGCCGGGCTGACTTGGCTCAATCAACAGCACAGGTGGGACCTAATTTCAGGAAATACAGTGGCCTCGTATAACACAGAAAGTACTATATAATTTTATGGGAATAAAAGTTCCAATGAGGCACTTCTGTGAACACGGTTCTTTGCTATAATTTTAAATGCTTTTTAAAAAAATATTCTGCCATTCATATTAACTTTATTGACATTTGCTGTAGCTATAAATGAAGCAGTTAAAGACCTGGAGGTGTTCTGAAATAATTGTCAGCTGAGAAGAATATGGTAAAGTTTGTGAAACTGTTCCTTTTAGTGATTTCAAGACTTGATTTTGAGACAATGAAGTGTATCTTGTCCTATGCAAAGTGGGAATAATTTCTGTGGAAAATGTTTTGAGAGGAGGATGGGTAGAATATGATTCAATAATTTAGTAGTTGTGTGGAGGTAAAATATATGAAAGGAAATGGGAAGAGCAGATAGAAATTGGTATTAATCTTTTGCAGATTTAATTTAAAACAAAAGTCAGATCTTCATCCAAGTGAAAAGTCCATTCTGATGTAGCTAGGAGGAGGTTAGCAAATGTATAGTCATAGTATTCCAGAGCTTACTAAGAACAATTTACATGATAAAAATGGCTTCAGCAGGTCAGAATTACTCTATTTTATTCTCAACTACAAACATCTCACTTCAGTTATTCTTAAAGGAATCAGAGTAGTGACATCATGTAATGTTCTAGTCTCATGTATATTATTTTCGTATAATGAAACCCACTCCCAGGCCAGGAAAACAGTCTGAGCTGCCACACTTCATTCCTCATCAGACTTGTCTGTATTTGACTCTGAACTCCCTGAATTTTTAGAAGTGTGTTTATGGGCCAGCAAGACCATAGACCAGTGCTGCTAATAAAGAAGCTGCAATATTGCACACACAGCAGCGTACATAGCTCACAACTCGAGATCACCATAAAAAGAAGCTCTCAATCATGACAATAAGATCTACTTATAAAGTCGAAAATGTCAAAACGTATGAGACTTCTAATATATGATTTGTCATATATTAATATTACGGGACAGTTGGCTTTTGTATTCAGGCCTTTTAAAACTTTTTAGATGTACTATAATACTTATCCTTTCTATCTCCTCAAAAAAAAAGAACCTTTCAGAGAAATTTAATCCCTTGGGTTTTATGAGAAAGTTTCCACCTTTTATTTTAGAGGTCAGAAACCAAATGACACAATGTTTGCAAGCCAGGGGGAAGAAACATGTGATAATTTTATCACTTCAACTTTCTACCTTACTGCTGCAGCAGATTCAGGGGATAAAGTACCTAAAGTGTGCCTAGAAGTGATCCTTAAAAAAAAGAAAAAAAAAAAAAAAAGAGAGAGAGAGAGAGAGAAAAGGAAATATTTCAGGTTTGCTCTTGGGAAACCTCATAAGTTAACATTTCACCTGTTTGGCAATGTCCTTATTGAATTGGCACCATGCCTTCCCAGAACACATTTTCAAGTTCCTGAGCAGAAGAATAGCTAGCAGAAGGATTTTTTAATATATACATTATATACATATTTGTATGCGCATGCATATTTATTCATATGTATATGTGTATGTGTGTATATATATGTATGTATATATGTATGTGGTTTTATTCTGGTGGTGGCAATATAGAAATATTTTAAGGGTTAGTTTGAATGTGTTTTGGATTTTTTTGCTATGTAGGGAAGGTTTGCTGTAACATTTGTGAATTTGTACAAAAAGTTCATAATTTAAAGCAAAATTCTGTATTAATGGAATCAATGTGCATCCTTTTTCATAAGAAATATTTTTTTTTTTGTGAATGCAGTTGGAGGGGGGTATTTTTGTTATTTGATGTTGTATAAACATAAAAAGAGAGACTGAAAAGCAGAACAAAATTTACTTATGTCTGTCCCTCTTTAGTTAAGAGTAGAAAGTGAATGATAATAATTGTTGCCTATCTTCTCTCTTCAACCAATATAATTAGTATTATAACATTATTGTAGAAGAGAATAAGCTGATCAAACATGATTTATGAAAAATGCAATTTATGAATATTTTGTATTAAGCTGCTTTTCCCAGATATTCATCATACAGCTTGGTGAAAATTAGGATAAATAGTTTGCAAAAGCGTGAACTCATATTTGAAAAAGAGGAAATTGTAACATTTTTCTGAATATAAATTTGTAAATGATGGAATTGAATTTTTTTCTCATGATCTTTCAAGATTTTTCAGCAAGGACAATTCACACCATCATTTTCTCACATCTCTAGGTTTAGGATGAAGGACCAAATGAAAAGATGTTTGTTTTAAATGAATATTACTAAGCAACAGGGCTTGAATTAAAAAAAAATCTTTATGAAAACAGCTATATATATGCACAGGTTACAGCACATGAAGTAAGATTGCAAGACAGCAAAATACCAAGATAAGAGGAAATTAGCTCCTAAAGGATCCAATAGTTCTCTGTCTGCCCTTGCCCAAATTTGGTTATGACAAAATTAATCAAATTAAATTTAAAAAGGGTCTATGCCCCATACAACTAGAAAAAAATCCATGAAATCCAAAGACCTCATAATGGTAACAAGGCTTCTTAGAGTTTATGCTGCAAGTATGCTAAAAAGATAATTCAGGAGATATAATTTAATCATTTCAGAAACCTAAGTAGATGAATCTCTCCTTCAGATATAAGACTTCATGCATACAATTATAGAATGAAACAACATAAAAACACTGCTCCTGGGTAGTGCATAAATGCAGAACCTGGGTACAGGCCCTGTTATATTACCAGAGGTAATATAACCTCATTCCTGATTAACCTTTTCCCATCTCCAGAAAAGTAGTTTGGTATTTTCTAGTGAAACATAAATAGGATATCAAAGCTCGTAGCTGCAGTGCTGTATCTGCCTAGACTTAATGCATTTTCTCTGCTCCATTGTCTTTCCAATGTAATATGGTCCCCAGTATCATTTTTTTTCATATACACAGAAATATTTATTTACAGTACTGCAGATCCCTCTCTCCCAATTCTGTCTCTATTTTTTAATGTTCTCCACACCAGATCTCTGATTTTCATATCTAGTGTTAAAGTTTTATACAATAAAAAAATAACTATAATCCAGTGTAACTAGTTATATTGTCTGTAAAAATCTGGTTTCACTATACATTTATTGACACTGCTGATCTCTTACAGCATCAGTTTCTCCGTAGAACATTTTCCTATTTTACAGTTTGTTTCATTTTTATCCCTATTTTTTTCCTATATGAAAAGCCCATGTAAAAATTATGCATAAGGAGGAGAGAGGGGTGACTTACTGAAAGATTTGTGGTTGTTCGTGTCTGAGATTTATATTCAACAGAACAGTGCCTTTACCATAAAGTAGATCTGCATTGCCCTTGAGTAAATCACCGGCTGTGTGTTGGTATACTTGGAATGCTTACTATGTTGCTATTAATTTAATTAATGAAAGAGCCAAGCAAATTTTAGGATCAGGCCTTGGGGGTATTTGTGATTTTTCCACGCAAAATAGACTCTCTGTGTTATACGTGATATTCCTACCCCTTGCCCTCTGTGTAGTCTCTCCCCTTTGTGACCAGGCAATTTTCTTGTGCCAGATGTGAAGAGTTTTCAGAATAGCAATTGCTCACATGCCCCTATGGATATTACACTAAAATATGCATCATCCTCTGATTTAAACTTAGCCCACCAATATTTTCCCCTCTTGTAATCTCTATAAACATTTGTTCTGTACCTGGTTGAGATGTTGTCGCTAAAATTGCCATTGTTGCTGTTTGCTCTCACATAGATATCTTCTCCATTGAAGCTTCTCACTGAGACTATGTCTCATTTTGATTTTGATGGCTTTCATATCTCCTTTGAAATACCTTGACTTTTTAAAAAAATTGGTGGATGTTCATCTACTCTGCCCATTTTCCCACACTTTCAAAACACCACTTCCTTTTCCGTTCCCTTCCAGGCGTACAAACTCGCTGTTTGTTTGTGGCTTTTGTGGTAGACAAAAGCTACTTAAAACTATGGGTGAAATTTTTACTTCTATTCAATTATAAACAGAACTTGAGTTTAAACCTTCTCAGAAATATTTACTATCCCCAGTAAACAAAACTCATCAATAATTCTTTGCCATCAGAGATTTTATTTCAAATATTATCCTGGTTCAAGTGCTTTCATATACACGACCGATACAGGTGTCATTTTTTTATTTTATCATTAAACTCATATATTCTAAAATCTTCCATTTAGTTACAGGAATGTACGACACATGCACTTTTAGCTTTCATACTGGCACTAATTGTTATCTGATTGCCACATCATACTATAACTTTTTCTACTATAACATTAGGTCAGTAACAAAATAAATGCATGTGTACTTGGATTTCTTGAGTTGAACTACATGCAAAATGAGTGATTTCTACTTCCTTGAAAGATATGTGCCCCAATAGTTCATTCCCAAAGTCAGGGTTTAGTAGACTTGGGTTACTTCAGCATTTTTGAAAGAAGATAGTGTCATGCTTTTCAATTTTTATTTGGATACTGCAATAAGTTAGGTACCCTGTCTATTATTTTATCATTAGATTTTATCTCATTTTTCATTATATGAAAAAAGAATATTGATCTTTCATTTCCTCCTGCTTTTCATTCCATTTTCCATTTGAACTATAATTATTCAGAAGTTCTGACAGAGAATCAGAGTAGGTCAATGACTTAAATGTTAAGGTAAGATAGATGGTAGCTCCTAATAATAGTGCTGGGATAGAGCTGGGAAAATCATGTTAGAAAAGAAGTTTCCTAACAGTAAATTCTTATCATTCCCTCTAGCAGGCTTGTTAATGAACTAAACCACAGCTGGAGCACAAAGCATGAGGTTAACCTATGGCATTTACTATTTTTGGCTGCTTAAATCCAAATAAGATCTATCTCATTAATATGTGGGAAATTTGCCCTTCTGCAAATAGGTTTTGCAGAAGAAATCTACAAAGGAAAAACACATGAATGCGTCTGTATTTCCCTTGGCTTTAACTTTCAAGCAAAGCTAACAGATTAAGCAGCTAGAGAAACCTCCCTGCCTCAGGGTTTTGTTAGTGCATAACAGAACAAACTTATACTAAAGGCAGAAGGGTTGGGTAAGATGTAAAATGCACTGGGATGGCAACATTGGTAAATATCAGGCTGAAATTCTTTAGAACAATTATGCTGAAAAAAATTATTATACTCCCTGCTGGCCCCAACTTTGCTTCAACCATGTCAGAGGATTCAAACCAAACAGGGAGCAATTGAGCCCTCCACTGGGTCTTCTGACAAAAATTTCATGCAGAGAGATATAAACTTATGTAATAGCCCTCTTCATTTTTTTTGCCGTGATATCTGTCTATGGGATGTGCCATTGCCTTTAATCTTTGCAGTGACAAATAGGAAATCCTTTTATATTTTTGTTGCAGGAACAGAAATAATGAATATTTATTACCGATTCGATCTATAGGGCATGAATTGCCATTTGGTTAAACTGTACCTAAATGCATTCAGGTTCTTTTTTTAATTACTTCTTGTTTAAAATAATCAATTTAAAATAATTGCATGTATTACTTTCATTCCCTTAGTCTTGACACTTAAGCCAAGCACTTGTTTTATTATATAAAGCATATCTAGATACTTATCCTTTTAATTTTACTAGAGCAGTTGCTTGGAGATCATTTGGTTTAAAGCATAACCCTATTAAAATTTATTAAGAGTTAAATTCTAACTATCACAGGAACAAAACTCTTTCACAAGTCTGCTCATGGAAGAACTGTGCATACTGCGCAATTCAGGGCTTTCCCTGAGCCCTAGCTACAGCCATATATTTTTTTTAATCTGATTTGCAATAAATTAACTTTCATCCTTTTTTGTTAAAGAAGAGAATGAAGATTACTCCGTTACAAATTCTTAGTGTTAATAAATTTAAAGCAGAATTTGGAGTATGTGTAAAAGAACTGTGATATTTTTAGAGAAATATTAAAATGGTATCTAGTTATAACAAAGAGATTTTGAAGGCACGCACGCTGTTTTTTGACTTTATATACCAATCTTGTGTATGGCATATGGGCTTGCTTTTTATATGGATTCCCCAGTAATAGAAAGGGCAAAATTTAATAAATACTGGCAGATATGACAACACATCCAGGTGATGTGGAGAACAAGGTGATTGCTGCTGCTGTTGCATTTTTATACTATAGAGAATAAGTTGCAATAAAACAAAAGAATTTATTTAAAATCAGGATTTTTAAAAATGTTGCTTGTTGATGTCTGTTAAATGAAAACAGAAACCTTGACTGGCAAACAATGAAAATGAGTCAGTCTCTGTGTGTTGCAAAAAGAAACACATCAGCTATAGAATTGAAGACTTTTATAGTCCAATTAGAACTCAAACAAAAAAAATCTATTTCAATTACATTAAATGAGAATGTTCGAGGTTTGATATTTAACAATATGTATCCAGTACACATAATTTCAGAATTCCTGAAAAAACTAATTAGAAAGTAGAATAAAAAATTATTTTCTTGACATTTTGCATAGGGGAAATAACATTAGCAGTTAAACAAAAATGCCTTTTTAAGGATGATTTGTGAAGGAATGCATAGTAGTTGTTCAAGTCTTTGCTGATCTACACAAAGAAATGCTCATGGAATTAAGAGATTGTTCCTTTTGAACCTGATAAATAACTGTTTGCATTTTGAAGTGTCACTTTGCAGTTCTTTCCCATGTAAACATATCTTTGAAAATGCAGAGTAACCTAAGTTGACAGCATAGACTGAAAACAAATTACTATACTCACTATAAGATTTTATAATTTTCCTGCTCTTGCACTAATAACCTTATCATTCAGGAATGACATTTAAGAGCTATGAATCCCTTATCTATATTTTTGTGTTCAAAATCTTATTTCAACTGTACTAACTTCCATGAAGGCATAGAGACTTCACTGAAATGAAAAAATGAATCAATCTATTTGCTGGGGGGAAGGAGGTGTCTTTATTTTCTTTTTATTTTTCCTCTCTGGAGTTCAGTCTTATAAGAAGACATAGTAGATTGTTGAGAGATGCCTCACTCTTCCAGGAAAAAAATCCCATGGGATATTTGATACTAATACATTAGTATCACTGCTTCCAACCATCTTAGAGCTTCTCAAATGGAGAGATTTAGCTTCTGGGATCATAGAAAATTAAATTAGAACCTGACATTACATAACAAGTTTCAACACCTTCTAAAGAGGTGAACTAAAAGATATGATCCTACTTGCTTAAACATGACAAAAAAAAATTAGTCTTTCTCACAAATCTACTCTTCAGAGTTATTAATTTTTGGCACTTTTAAAAAAATTTTTACATGGCTGATAATTTAAATGATCATTTAAATTTTTTTCCTTGGCTTCTCACTTCTTAATTTGACATAAGGAGAAATATTCACGAGAAAGAGTGGCTAACTGTTAAATTGGGACATTAGGTATAGAACTCTATATTCAAGATAATGTCAGAAGTTCTTTCCAATTTGAAGATTAATACAAAAGTGGCAGTTTGATATATTGCAAGTTTCACTACTATAATTGCATTGGTGAGATAGAAAAGACATCTTACTTGACCTAGAAATGAGTGGTATAGTGAATGACAGTGGGTGTCTCAGCAGCCTTCATGGTGGCCTAACCCTCAGCTGTGTTCTGGTGGTTCTTGAGGTGCTGGCTAAAAGCTTCATTTCCTTTGGATAAGACAAAATAGAGAGAAGAGATTGCATATGTTTTTAAACTTAGGAGTCTGTGAATGAGTCACTAAATTTCTTTCTCAAGACAAAGAGAAGTAGGACTGGAGAAGCAAAAGATCATGTGGAAAGAGTGCAAGAAAAAGGATGGGGGAATAAAAAGACCAAAACCAAACTAAGAAGAGCTTAAAAAAGGCAAAATGATTATTTGCTGAAAAGTAGTAAAAGACAATTAGATTATATAAGAAATATCATGTAATTTGTGCTATGGAAGAGATGATCCATTGATTATGGAGTCAACTGGAGATGTTGGTAAGTTTCTGTATTGGTTTGGCATGAATGGTAAAAACCAATTAGTGATCTCCTTTAAAACTGACAGCCAGGTTGGCCAATTGAATACATGTGTACACCTCTGGGACACATGGCTTAAATGTAGGTGGGATTTTGGGAAAAGTTTATTTTCACTGCAGGCTTGCCATGACGTAACATCAAGAGGGGAGGAGCAGCAGGACCCGGCTTAGGCCCCGCCGCCTCCAGGGCCGTGCCGGGGCTGGCCCTGGCCGGAGCCAAGCCAGGCCCCCGAGCCCAGCAGACGCCGGCAGAGAAAGGGGAGCCACGGCTGCTGACATCCAGCCCATCCTACGGCCTGCACCACGCCACCGGCCAGGTCGAGGGAGGTGATCCCCTCCCGGGTCCCCGGAGAGCAGCACCGAACCCAGGCTGGGCCAAACCCACCCCATGAGACCAAGGGGTGGAGGGGAGAGAAGATCCGGGCTGCCGTTTCTGAGCTTTTCTACACCTGGTGGATTTGAGGCTTTCACAGATACTGCGGCTGAGACCATGTGGCCGTCCGCAGACTCAGGCAGGAAATGTTAACTCTTTCCTAACACTGACTGAGACTTTTTAAACTCTAACCCTTCTCAAAGAGAGAGGAAAGGCCAAACTGGAGATTTGCAAAGGGATAATATGAAGATATCAAAGTCAGTAAAAGAAGAGTAACTTCTTAAGTGGAGGAGATGAAAAGTTGCCTTACTAAATCCTTAAGTCTTTTTTTCTGTGAAATACCTGTTGTCACTTTCTAATTAAAATTCACTATTCAATGAAGTCACTTATTAAAAGAAAAGAGGTGACAAAGAAAAATGTAAGAAACTCTAGAGCTGCTGGAGCTATTAACAGACTCTTCTGTCTTCTACCATAAACCTGAGGATAAGAGAAAGCATGAGGCCTTGTGGAAACTCATTAGACTTCTTTGAATTCTATCTTAAAACTACGTAGAAAAACTTTGGCGGCTATATACAAAACTACTATGTTTTTTCTGATGTTGCCAGATGAGTTTTCTGTGCTGTCTATATTTATTGCAGTCTTTCACTGCATGCAGAAAGAGCTAATGCACATTTACTGGCATATCTGTGGAAAAAGTTCCCTGTTATATTGCTTACTTATTTAAATGTCTAGTGACAACACAAGACAATATTAAGATTAACAATCTACTGATTAATACTAGAGAGCACATTTGCAATCAAATGGTCTATATCAACAAGGCATATGGAGAACATTTTGTACATGAGTTCAGCAGTTTACAGAGTGGTGCCATTACTCACATAAAACCACCCGTTATTCACCTCGTGAGCCCGGTGTTAGTGCTTCAGAAAGCTTAAACTTATATAGAACACTATTTCTCATCTTTTGAAAGAGGTGCTTTTTAAATGGTTTAGAATTTCCACACTGGCAGTCACATTTGACCAGCCAATGAACCAGAGTGCAATACAATGCAATATATGCTCCATGATTACAGGCAGAGAACTATAGAAAATGGTCAGTGGACATTTTGCTCATTATTCAGATGAAGAGATGAACAACTACTGTGTTGGTCTGAAAATGAAAACCACTGTTAACACAGTACAATGCAGCAGAGGTTCTGATACTTCTGCATTTCTGATTTCATCTTTGGGGACAAGTATTTCTTACTGTCTTTAAGCACAATTTGTGAAACATGTTGCTTTAAAAAACAATCTAATTGACTTTTTTAATAAACATAGATGGTTCTATTATTTTTTTTTATTTTAATATGCAAGGTTTTGAAATTTGATGTTTATTTTTTTATTGTTAATTGGATAATATATTTAGCCTTAATCTCACACTGCTCTCTTGTAAAACTTCATAGAGGGCAGATTTCCCCTTTTTTATTTTAAAAGAGAGAATAACTTTAATCATAAAGCATGCAAATGCTGTGAAATCTATTCTATCTGCATTCATGGTCTCAGTTGCTGCAACTGTTTTTTTTCTATATGTGTGAGAAACAGAGTTACTATGAAACCTGTTAATATAAAAATTGTTTGTGTATGCATGAGCAAGTGGGTACTAAACCAGCAAAAATGTCTATAGTGGTGAGGAATATAGGTCATTGTTGTTGAGGTTTACAACATTTACTGTTTATGTACTGCTTTGTGCCTGCAGATCTTCTCAAGGATCTCTGATGAAACCCTCTCCCTGAAATCCCTGCCATGGGCTTCCCCGGTTCCAGGGGTTTACTTGTGTGGATATGAAGGATTCAGGGTATAGCCCACGTGCCTTAGATGTGTTGACTCATGCTGTGGAGAAAGAGCCAGGAGACAGCCTGTAGAGACAGAGTAAAAGTTACCGAAATAGGACTGCTGAGACAGGATCTTTGATAAAGCAAGAGAAAAAAACAACAGCAAGGAATGGTTTAAAGTCGAAAAGAGAAACAGGGGAAGCTAATTAGTTTTTCTGGGGGTCATTGTGTTGAGTGGTCAGAGCTGTAAGTTGATGGGAAACAGCAGCTCAGCAGGGACATGTAGGTGCTGAGGCTAACACTTCTGCCCTGGGGGCCCCCTGTCTGCGACCTGTGTGCTGTGGCATACGTTCTTGGTGTGCTGTATCAGGAAAGACAAGCATGACAATGCTTGGCCAAATAGCTCCCTAAAACTTCTTTATACTTTAAAGTTGTGTATACACCATTTTCAGAGTCTCTGTGCTCCTGACTAATGATGTCTGGACAGAGTCCCAAAGGGGGGGCCTGAAACATCAGGAAGAATTCCTTGTGCTTCTTCATGCAGGCTACACAGCAGCACCTGGTAAGACTCAACTCCACAGAACACATGGCTTACTACCTGTCAAGCAGGATCTTAGTCAAAGAAAATTGATAGACCTTTTCTCATCGTGCCTTATTAAAGTGAAGTGTTTAAAGGACAACGGGAACTTTTATATTCATGACCCAGCTGGTGCCACTCTGTAGCTTTTCTGTTAACTACTCACACTCTTTGCCTGAGCTCAGCTATAAGAACACCACAAATCTTATGTTTCAAATGTCATGAGCATTGGCTTTCAGCACTGAGCATGTAAAACTGTTTCTCTTTTAGAAGTAGAGAATGACTGTAGAAAAATGTAATTTCTGTTAGAACACTGGCAATAAATGCTGGCACTGTCTACAGAAGCTTCAAATTATGCAAAATGAAAAATACATATACAGATTTTTGAGCAATAATGATTGAACACTGGATGTACTTTTGAAAGATATAGGAATGGGGATAGGTAAAGAAATTATTGTATTAGGATAAACTTGCAACTGAATATGGTATTACAGTGAAGGTTTGGGAGCATGGACTAATTGTGCCTGAAATTTTGCCTTGTTTATTACCAAATGCTGTAGCCTTCTCTAAAGTAGCATAAACATGACATCATTTAATGTATATGCACTTCTGTGAATTGATGTTGGCCTTGCATTTGGCTTTAGCACTCTACTTTTTTCCCTTGTTTCATTTATGAGGAAGTTTCTCCTTCTTTGTAACTATCATTAGTAATTGATTGCACACCTTGAAGAAGAATACCTGTGTTTTGACTTTAGAGGTTTCTGGAGTGGGGGCTGGAGGCTATTTTTTTCCCATTTGATCAGTGCAATTACAACATTTATAAATCTGCTTCTTTAACATAACAAATGATCTACTTCATTGCCATATTTGATTATGTCAATTTCCAATTCAATCTCAAGATCCTTCCTCTATAATTTATATATATGTATTTGTGAACACATATAATTAATATAAACTGTCATAGTAAGTAAAACCTGCTTCCACTGGTGTGTCTTCTCTTTGGTGTCATGATGCATTCTCTGCTGCCTTGTTTACTTATGTAATATACATTCCCATAAAGAAAAAGAATAAAAATACAATACTCAGTTATGTGCTTGAAAAGATGTTTGTTTATTCCCTAACTTTCATACAGACGAAATAAACAGTACTGGAGCTCTTCACCTGCAACATATCAGCATTATAAATTTTTTCAGTGACTCATAAATACTGATTTTCTGATAGAACTTGTCACTTAGAAATAAGTATCGATTTTTCCAGATAAAATGACAAAGTGCTGACATGATGTAAAATCCTTGTGATTTTAGCTGCTTTCTATGGATAGAGCTAAAACATTCCAGATCATGGCACACAAACTGGTTAATGATTAGGATTTGGTCATGGCACAACAAATCTGGTTCTTTCAGGGTAGAAATCTGAATACAGCTGCATCAGAAGTCCATATTCTGTTTGCATCATAGGAAAGAACACACTTTTTTTCGTAATATGTTGTTGCTCTCAAGGGCCAGAGCAACATACCTTTGTAATCACAAATCAAACTTTTTTTTAAAATTTCATTTCCCCCTCATATAAGATATCAAAAACCACAGAATATGCTGAGTTGGAAGGGACCCAAAAAGATCATTGAGTCCAACTCCTTACCCTGCACAGGACCATCCCTGAGTCATGCCACATTCCTGAAAATGTTGTCCAAACACTTGAACTCCCTCTATCAGGACTGATGCTGTGATAACTTCCCTGGAGAGTCTGTTCCAGTGTACAAACACCCTCTGAGTGAAAAAACTTTTTCTAATATCCAACCTAAACCTCCCCTGACACAACTTCAGGCCTTTTCTTTGTGTCCTGTCACTGGTCACCCCAGGAGAGATCAGTAGTAGCCACTCCTCTTTCCCTCACAAGGAAGTTGTAACTGCAATGAGATCTCCCCACAGTCTCCTCCAGGCTGAACAGAACAAGTGACCTCAACCACTCCACATACAGCTTCTCCTCAAGGCCTTTCACCGTCCTCATGGCCCTCCTTTGGACACTCTCCGACAGTTTAATTTCTTTTTTATATTCAGGTGTCCAAAACTGCCCTCAGCACTCGAGGTGAGACTGCCCCAGCTCAGAGCAGAGGGGACAATCCCCTCCTTTGCCCAGGTGGCTATGCTGGACCGGATGTCCCCAGGACAGGGTTGGCCCTCCTGGCTGCCAGGGCACTGCTGACTCATGTTCAACATGCCATCGACCAGGACCTCCAAGTCCCTTTCCTTGGGAAAGCACAGCTTTCCAGCATCTCATTCCTGAGTCTGTCTGTACATCCAGGATCTCCCCATCCCAGGTGTAGAATCTGGCACTTTCCCTTATTGAACTTCATATGGTTGGTGACTGCCCAGTCCTCTTATTTATCAAGGTCTCTCTGCAGGGCGCCTCTGCCCTTGAGAGAGTCAAGCTTCTCCCAGTTTTGTATTGTCTGCCAACTTGATCTGTGTCCCTTCCAGTTCTGCATCAAGTCATTTATGAAGACATTGAAGAGCACAGGCCTAAGATAGAGCCCTGCAGAACTCACTAGTNTCGTGCACATACAACAAGAAACATGCATTAATGGTGTTTAGTTTAAACACAGCTAGTGACATATTTATTAAATTAGCACTTCATTCCTTTCCGAAATGCACAGAAAGGGCAAGGCTTTTGCGGAAGGTAGCTTTTGCTAGTGGTGAGATAATCTTTGAATCTTTAGTTATTTTGATGCAATGCAAATTATACGCACACACATATGTATATATTACGTATATATATATATTTTATATATATATATTTATATATATATATATATATATGATAACACACATATATATATTATACAATATACAATGTATATTATGATATATAATATATAATGTATAATGTATAATGCATAATGTATAACATCTAACATCTTACATATTACATATTATAGATATGTAATATATTATTATAATATATCATAGGTAACATATATAATATATGGTCTGGTCTACTGCTTTGCCAAGATAAAGATTTTTCTTCAGAATTATAGATATAAGAAAAATGCATGAAAAAATAAAAAGTATAGCGGTGATTTCCTTCTTTTGATTATGTTTTTGATTTTAAAGTTTTGCCCTTGTTTTTTTATTTTTATAAGGACTCTGCCAATATTGAGTCCTAGTTATTTAAATTTTCTTTTATTCCTTTTCCCATTGGTATAATTTTTAGGTTAGAATATCCCAATTCATGACTTTGTCCTAAAAATACTTTGAAGACTGTGCTTGTCAGAGCTTTTACCGATGTTTTACAATGAAATTAAATGCCTATTTATGTCTAGAAGACTGTCATGGATTTGGCTTTTTAAAGCAGAATTTTAAAGATCTATTTCCTGTGTTCCTTTTACTTACTTGGGATGGAAAACTTCCTGGAACTCTGAGAGCAGCACTTCATAAATGAAATTTACTATTATTACTGTTTTTTCCACAGTAAAAACTATTGTTAGCGTCAACTGAACTGCATCCTTAAAGCTCCCTGTCCAATATTATAATGTTCCAATCTTCTGTTTGGGCTCAAAGATCTTATACTTAGGTTAAGCTATAAAATTTTGGTTGACTGGTCGAATGAAACTGATTAAGCTGTTTTTAGTGGGAAAACATATTTTATAAGAATCTGTATACAAACAAAACAGTGTCTATTTACAAAACAGGATGTATTTAAAAACGCTCATTTTCATTAGAACACAAAAAATGGAAGAAGTTGGAATATGAAGGTCAGAAGTTTTGCTGCTGTAAATGTTGTGTTTCATTCATTTAAATGAAGCTTTGCCTGTTCATAAATATTCATCCTCAAATGTCTCCTACTGGTATGTTTCAATGAGGAGTTATCATTCACAATGTGCTGATCTTAGTGGTGAGTAGGAGTCAGTGCATATGTGTAATTATGATAGATGTCACTTGAAACTTAAGCCATCTTTTTCATGACTTAAGTAATTAAATTAAATTTTTGAGAACTTTGCTAGATGTCTCAATGCAATTAAAGCATAACTTCAAACTGGTAGTTTTAAAATGGTACCTTGTCCTCATTTCATTATTACTTAATATTAGAAAGCACAAAATTCAAAGGTTTCATTGTAATATGAATTCTATGCAAAACCATTTAGTGCATTAATACCTAATCTTTAAATGAATGGATTATTTCTTAATGAAGTACCATTATTATTTTATGGTTGAGAATATCTGGCACACTATGTTCACTTTGTGAGTCCTGTGTGATTTATTGTGTTCCAATGGTCCTATTCCATGAAATTTCAGAGCAGGTGGAAAAACCTTTCATGGAGAAATCAGTTAGCTGCCTATGTTCAGTGTAGGAGCTTTGGTATAACACAGGAAAGGTTTTCCTCCTTGATAAAATAATTATTTAAAAATAGTCCAGTTCACTTAAAATCATTTGATAGGTTCTTCTACTAAAAAAAATAATTAAGAAAGAGTAGATTAATAAGGCTTGGAAGAAAGTAATACAGATCCTATTTCTTTCTCTTCCTGCCTGGTTAGGGCATTCATCTTAGTTGATGGAGGCACAAAATCAATTTCTCCCCTGCTTGAAAGGTATTAATCCCATATTGTAACAAGGACTCCTTACAACACTTTGATGTATATTGGGGTGGCTACACCCAGTATCTCCTCTTGACTGTGACCCTGTAAGTACTGGATATGCATCAAGATGACCAACTCTAGAAGCTGATGGTTTTAACAGTATTTCATTCATTCCCCCAAGTACGAGAGACTTTGTCTTCTGAATCCAGTGGCCAGTATTAACTGCAGATACTGATCAGTTGCTGCCTTTTAAATATCTTTCAGACAGATGTTTGGATTTGAGACATGAAAACCTTATTCAGACAAAGAATTTCAGTTAAATATGCCCCACTATTAAACTGTGTTATTGTCTCTCTCCACAACTGAATATTTAAGTAGAAAACATCACCAGGTGAAACTGAAACTAGCTTACCCCAGAGTTTTGTATTACAAGGTACTTAGCATACTCTGGTATGAAGATCTGGTAAGTCAGAGGGTAACTGAATTTGGGTCAGGCACCATCGGGCATAGGCACAGAGGGATATACAGAACACAGCATCACCATATGCATCCTTCAGTTCTATGAATGGTCTTTTTCCCCCCAAATATTTTCAACATAGAGATAAAATTGTTGTTTCCTATCACAAAAATATTTTATCCTGTCTACAGTTATTTACTTTTGCTTTTGACATTCTATATATATCAATATATCTCATTTAGCATATGTGCAAATTTATATATATATATGCATATATATTTACATAAACACCTATATGTATAAACTTAGATTAATTTTCTCATTTTTAGGACCATGATACATGGCATTTACTTTTTCTGTTTGCTGTCCCTGATACCTTTAAGGAGGAAATGCTTGGATTAGGGGTAAGTCCCTGAATAAAAAGGGAATTTTTTTAGTCATTTGTCCCTTTCCCTTTCCTGGCACACTGTGGGTGCTGGCTGAATTTGCTGGGAAAGGAAGCTTCCCCAGGGCAGGATGTGTCTCACAGGGGAGAGTGGGCATTGTAAACACTGAGAAATGATGAGGCAAGTAAAGGGTGGCACAAAGGCAACTCCGGGACATGATAGGGGGGAAAAAAGTAATGTTCCTGGAAGCAGATAGCATGGTGTGGAGCTGCATGGAGACTGGATGGCCACAGCTCAGGAAGTCCCTGAAGGGCCTCCAGGCTAAGGGAAAACCTAGAAGAGACTGCCCTTTAGGGTGCATGTTCGGGATGCCTTTCATTCTGTCTGTCTTAACTACTTGCAAATTGTTCTGTTTTAAAAGATGTTTTTAATACTGTTTGTTTTTACTCCAGTAAAAGCAGGATTCTGTTCTTAAAAGTCCTGGTAGCTTTTTGGAGGTGGTAGGCCACATGATTAGATCCATTAAAAGCAGTGGCAAGATAATGTGTCATCGTAAGGGAACAAGAAAGTGCTTATTATCTGCTGCATCCTAGTTTTATTTGTCTCAAGGCTATATTAAAGAACACACAAGGATCCATGCACAGTCCCAGCTCCTTTACTTTTTCTAAGGAGAAGGAACATGGTGGGCTGAAAGGCTGCTAGAAGAGTGCAGTGATAAGCGCTTAGGGATGACTCTGTCAGAGTGGAAGCTGGCTAAGCAGCATTAAAAGGTCTAAATAATACAGGTGCATCAGCAATCAGCCCTCTTTATCCTGAATGTTTGATACCTTTGAGGAATCAACAGAACATGCTGTGTTTGGCAAAAACTTTGTTAGTTGCTTCAGTAAACTTTTGCCTCAGTCTTCCAGCAGAAAGCCCTTTAAGGGAAGGAAAACTAATGCCTCCTACATTAATTCAAATTTGTACCCAAGTGTCACTCAGACCTTTGTCTGAGCAGTATTACTGCAGAAGACTCTGTTGAAGGTCACACATTGGAGTGGGTGCTCTCAATGATACCCAGCAAAGAAGGGGTCCTGAAAGAAGTCTTTTAGATTGGTAACCAGAACAATAACTTTCCCAAATACTTTCTGCTAATGAAGAGTCCAAATTGTCTTGTCTGCTTGTTTTTTTTTTTCCCAGTATATTCTGTGGATATCCCCAGTGTTTTCAGAAATGGAGGAATAGAGGAGGAGCCTAGTACTGGGCAGAAATCCAGGCGTTTTTACATGATGCAGGTGATATGGGGCCAAGAGGAAGAGAAAGGGGGCTGTGTCATGGGAAAGAGAAGGGTTGTCTAACTCCTCACTTAAACTAAATCACAAAAGACAGATCACAAGGAGACAGACTGAACATAATCGGTTCTCACAGATCTACAAAGGCATGTAAACTTCTGGGGAAAAGGGTCTCTTGAATTATTACTTTAAATATAAATCAACAGTATATTCAGGACTTGTGATCAAAGTCAGTTCCCAAGGGTTGGTAAGCATCTGTCTGACACATCATCCAAAGTGTTTTAATTACAAATCAGAAATCTTGTTCCTCCTGAAGGATAATGGGGGAGACTATATGCAGGTTGCATGTGGAAATAAATCTGGAAAGTCAACAGGGACCCTTGGAGATGGGTAATGGAATCCTGGTCCTTGGCTTCAGGAGGAAAGGCTGGTGAGAACTCCCTCCTGGGAGTTGCTGCCTCCGCAGGGCTGGGGTCCATGGCCTGGTAGCTCTGCAGGACAAGCAAAGAGCTGGAGTCCTGCAGCAGCCTACAGCACGCAAGGGAAAGCCTTCTCCAGCTGCGTGCCCAAGGAAGCATCCTCAGCATAACACCTAGACACCACACTGGTGTTTCCTGCTACCAGCCTGCAGCTGTGGATCTGCTAGTAGTGCACCCACAGTGGAAGATGTGTCACCATTTAATCAGTCATATGCAAATAAAAATCCAATGAAATGTCAGTTTTCACAAACATTTCTTTCTGATACATGCTGCCAACTGTTTCAACAGCTGCAGAAAAAAAACCCAGTCTTTTTCCAAGCTTCTGCAACTAATGTATGAACCTTCTGTAGCTGTTTTAAGCTGTTTCAGTGGTAGTGTTCATGTATAGATATATTTATAAAAGATTATATGGTCCAGATGGTGAACTTTACTTTAAAAAATATTAGCAGACAAAAATGGGAAATACCATATCAGTTATCATAATAATATTATGTATCTTTATATTCAAATAAAGATTCCAAGTTTGTCGGTGGGTGAAAAATTACAAGGCAAAAGGAAACTGACTGTTCATGGAGCAATGGATGGGATAATGGGCACCAAAGAGGGTTCTTGATGTGGCAGGTGATTGCAAGCAATGAGCAATATTTCCACAATATTTGAGAGAGAAGTGGATGCGTTTCTTTCACTTCTTATGTTTGTTTTTTCCATTTGAACAGATGCTGTTGTCACTTGGCAAAGTATCCCTTCATAAGGTTAATTCCATAATGTTAGGAATGCTCCTCCTGATTTATGCTTTTATTGTTTTCTGCATAAAAAAAGCTATGGCCTCTTCCTTCCAGTTAATGTGCCACTAGCTTAATTAATTTTGAACGTGGAAGAGAGTGCAGGAGCCAGCTGATATTAATGAGCTGTACTAACATTAGGAACTGACTGGAAATATTTATTAAAAATAAGAGTAGGGGTTTTTATGTGCTTTGGAATAACTGCAATAAGTAAATCTAGACTAAAACCAGAATTTTATGTTATGTGCCTATCTGCATATAGCTACGGTACCCCAGGAAAAAAATCTGCCCTGAACCTGAGTTCTGTGTTTAATTCCATACTTAAAAAAAATTAATAAAACAAAAAATCCTGCCTACAAATGACTTGTCCATTTTGAAAACTGACACACGACTTATGGTTGAGAGACATTTTAGTTAAAATTCTGCATTTTGATGGATTTACACTTCAGGAATTGCTTTGACTGTGGATAAGTCTATTTCCTCCTCTGTTTTTATACTACTAATCCTCAAGTGTCCCAGTTAAGTGGCCATTGTGCTGGGTACCATACATTCATAGCATGTACATTTTGTATCAGCAACTGCAAAATGTTGTTAAGATGAGAAGAAAATAATGTGTCAACATCAAAGATATTCCTTAATGTAAAGAACAGCTAATGGTAAAAAACCCCCAACAAATTCACAGTATTCCAACTCACTTGAAAGGAAGCAACCCTGACATCTGCACAATAAGGAAACTGGGGCGTCTATGATTGCTCATCTAAATAGATGTCAAAATCCTGATTATGACATGTATTTGTTTATGTCTTAATATTCTGTGAGTTGGAACAATAGCCTACTATGTTGTTAACTTCATTTTGAGCTGCTGCTGTTCTTAATAAATTTATTTCTTGTATTTCCTTATGACTTTCTTCACTATTATGCTCCATTTGGGATTAAAGGATAATTTTTTTTTAAACTTTGGTTATAAAAATTTCCCTCAAGCTTCTTAATTTTGGCCCAAAGTTATATTCTTCTTCTCCTTTATTACCCTCAGATAGATACTATGTTAGTTTGGGCCTATTTCTTCCAAAAACGTGTAAATCTTGTTTATCAAGTGCCCGGAAATATTTGTTCAATACGAACAGGCTTTCAAGTGTTTTTAAATAATCTAGGAAAGGGAGTAACTTCATCATTATCCTGAATGCAGTACAAAAAGGGGAGATCAACATAATCCAACTTGTTTCACTGCTGTGATTCCAGAGCATTTGCAGTGTAAACGAAGGCAGTGTCTGACCAAGTCTTTCTACCTACGGACACGTTCACATCTGCAGTTATAGGACAGTGCTAACAGCTGAGGAAAGAGTCCCTTTTGCTCTTTGGCACAGCATTTTCACAGACATTGACAAGAAGGCTGTGTACTGAGATAGGGAGATGCAAATGCTAACAAATGCCTTTTGCATAGGTGAAATTGTTTATAATTTTAACTTTTATACAGCAAAAGGAAAGACATCCAAGTTCCAGGCTGGAGGCAAGGAAGAGACACCCAACTACTCAGTCCTGATACTGCGAAGGAATTGTTAACCTTGCTTTGAAGGGTGAATAAACCTCAGTGGATATAAATGAATCAAAGCTCACTTTGAGTTAGTGAAGAAATACCCTTTCTCTAATGCTACATACATAGTGTTTTGATAGTTACAACACATATTAGGTATTATAAAGTTAGATTTTACATAGAAAAATCATACCCTTCTCTGCAACTCTAGAAATAAGAATATTTTTCTCCATTGGTAATTAGTTCCCTTAGTGTGTACATTTACACAGGATTAATTGTAGGGTAAAAATCATATTTTTCACACCGTTCTTAGTGATTAGTATATTTAGCGTGTAATCAAATATTCAAATGTGTATTCATGTGAAGTGGTATTCCAGACCTTAGGATATATTGATATTTATTCCAACTGAATGCCTCTTCATTTTGAAGAGATGATAAAATGTTTTGCTCTTTAAATTAACAGCTAAGTAGGATTGATGTGTGTCCAAATCACATGAACAAGGTAAGTGAAATTTTCCTTTCTATAGAGAGATGGTAACTGTTATCACAAGCAGTGACTATTATAAAACAAAAGTATGCTTGTCATGACTTCAGAGGAGAAGGTATCAGGGAAAGATCTTCAACTGACAGCAGGAAAATCAATTTACAAGTAGATTTTAAAGCCTCAAACTGGGTTATAACCAGAATTAAGCTGTTGCAGCACAGCTTCAGAAAGCTCATGAGTGAAGCGCTTATCCACTGAGAGAAAAGGTAATGTACTTACACCATAACAAAAATGAGATAATAAAAGTAAGTGATCAACACATGGGTTTCTGTCTGCTGTAAATATAGACTTGCACAGTAAAGCCAAAGAAAGTCTGGATTGACTCAGGCACAATATATGCAAAAGAGAAGAGCAACTTATATTTAGCAAATGAAATAGGTACAACAACCAAAATTACAGTTGGATGCCAGCAGTTATTTGCTGTGTTACACAGGTCACTCAGATATCTCCTTTTCCAAGCAGAAAAAAAAAATGTTCATTTGATGACTGATGGCCTCAAGGTGACTTCCAGTTATGAAAGGAAAAAGAAATTAATTACAGATTATATAATCCCTAAGCATGCCAGAGTCCTCACCATGACATTTCTCTCCCGTTTTTTTTTTTTTTTGGTCATCCAACCAGACAATAAAACTAAGCAATAATAGTAGTGGTACTTAATCTTCTTTCAGTGCTAGACCAACACCTTTGCCTTAGGCCTGAAAAAGGAATCGGTAAAAAAAGAAAGAAAATCTAGTATTGTTTGTTACTTGGGGCATACCTGCTATCTTTACTGTAACATTCACAGCTAAAAATTACCACACAGTTACAATTTTAACACCTGCACAAAGATATCATTACCAAGATATATTTTTTAAATTTCAGCAGATCAGAAACACAACATTACAAATTATGGTAAATTAAGCTTGTAGGCTGTCATGAGAGATTTCTACTTACCCTCGCATGTCACAGACATATGATAGCTGAACTAAGGTAATCAGGTCATCTAAAAGAAGTGGTCATGCTGGGGAGGGGAAGTAACACATGAAATGTATTTCAAAACTCTGGTTGTCAGTGTCTCTGAAATGCTAGTAAAGTAGAAGTAGTCAAAATATATGAGAAATAATTTTTATATAAATAATGTTGTTACGTTACTTATCATTGATATGTTAGCATTAGCACTACCATCTAAAAATGGAAATATTTCTGCGTCAAATTGTCTTTTCTGATATAAATCTAGGCTATTTCTAAGCCAGTTGTAATAGAGCCAGTCCATGTTATTTAGTTCTCTCTATTGCAGTTCCAATTTTGTTAACAAATGAATGCAGTACATTCTTTAGGAGAAAAGAAAAACCAGGAAGACAAAAAATATATAAACTTCTGGAATGTAAGAAAGCATCAATATGACCTTTATTTTACAATCCTAGTCAGCTACTCTCATAATTTTTGAAATTCTAATGTTTGGCAGAGATTATTTTTGTAAAGATTTCTATTGGTGGTGAAATTGTAAATTACTGTAAGTAAGAATTCAATATTGCTATATACAATATGGTGCATAGTTATTAGCGTATCACCTGCAGATAGCATTTTATAGTTTTAATTCCTTTTGGTTTCAAACATACCTACTAATTTCAATACATTCTGGAGTTATGCAGAATTTTAATATGTCATTAAATTAATAATTTCTGTCTCTTCTGATACAATTTTGTGTGACAGGACCAGGAGAAAATTTGTCTTAGCACCTTGAGTGGTGACTGTAAAACTGATATATCATTCACGGCATCATCAATGCAAATCCCCACGAATGTGGAACAGGAATCAATTTCCATCAAAATAGTTTGGGTTTTTTTCTGAAACTCAAGACATTCACCAAGGCATGAAAAAGCAGAAATGATATGAATATTGTCTGGTTTCATTTTAAAGGTCAAAAAATACTTTTATCATCCCTAATATCTTTTATCTTTCTGTAATTAAATTATATTGTTCATGTGTTTTTCAGACAGTCCTTGTATGAAACCTGGGGAGGTATAATGAGTACTATTTATAAGGGTAGGATGACAAGATTATTGGAATGAATGCTGCATGAACTCTACAGCTTAAGGGTCAGTGAATAAAATTTTCCATCAATGGAAATAATTGTTACAGCTTTGCTACTTTAGGAAGGAGTGAACTACTGAAGTATGTTTCAGTTTTCACTCAGCCCTCAGTCAAATATATTGATTGGGGTAAGTAGGAGCGCCATAGATATGTCTCCTCAGCTGAATACACTGGGCATGGCCAGAAAGTGGAGTTGTCAAAATCTCTGCCATGGCCCCCTCCCTCCCTGCTCTGGCCCAAACTGCAGCAGCCCAGGTTAAAGAGCAACTTTTAACAAATGGCATGTGTTGCACTAGGGACTGAGTGGCCAGTCCTAGTTCCAATCCCTTCCACATCCCCCTCTTTCATGAGCCTCTGGAAGATAGAAACAGTAACCCGCCTTTGTTTTTGTTGTACATTTCATAGATGGTCCTGTAAGAGGTTTATGTTGGTGAGGATGTCCCAAAATATTATATAGAAAATGTTCTTACGCCCCTAAACTCAAATCAATTTGTGCAGTCCACATCAAGAAACTAACAGTATTCTGGTTCTCTTTAATTGTTCCCTTTCTGACGCACATGTAGAAACATAAGATGTTACATCTGAAGTACAGGATTTTGATTTTACACTACCTAAATTTAAGTGATGTTCTGTTTATGAGGTAAAATTGAAAACTGTGCAATTGTCTAGCCAGCACACCTGAATGGCAGTTACTAGAGTTCTGAGTTTATTTATGAATAGGTTGAAGGCTCCTGCAGAGAGAATTTTACAATTTTATTAGTCAGATGGTTAGAATTCTTTTCCAAAGTTCCTCTTCTCTTGTTCAAATATATTTCTTCACAATTTTATTATGATTTTATATATGAATTTTCCCTCTCTATATTTGTATTTTGTATGTACTTGCTGAGATCCATGCAATGCCTTTTAAAGCTCTATATTTTGCTAGACTAAACAAGCTTAGTTCTCCTTTCTGCATTTCAATAGTCCTCCGCAGCTGTTCTGGTACAAATAAATCTTTCTTGAATATAGGTGACCAGCTTTATATATGATATTCCAGCTGGAACTTCAGCAGGTACTTGTACAATAACCATAATGTTTTGTAATATCTAATAGAATTATCTTACTATTTATAGTCTTTGCACTTTCTTCATGGTGTATTAGCTTGATACCTATTAGTCATCCTGTAAATTGATATCATTTCCATCTTATTCAACGAACTACAGCAGGCACCACACCTCGGAATACCCAGACTGCATTAATAGACTTTGTTTTCCACGGCCTATTTGGACAAAAAAATTTCTGTAGTGAGAAACGTCCTGATAGAATATATTTCTCTAGAAACAAATTATCAGCAGAAAACAGATCTTTTTTTTCCTCTCTTGTGCCATGAGACAAAATTTGTGGAGAGAGAAAGAGAGTCTAAGAACATTGTCTTAATCAATATTATCAACATCTCAACAATAAATAGGTACAGTAATTGCAGGCATTACAAAGTGAACATTTTTTGGTGTAAAAAGGGAATAATACACCTTTAACTGATGTCCCTGTTAAATGTACATTCTTTCTGAAAAGAATAATGATACTATTTTGGATGGAAGATACACATTAGAACTATAGAAAACTATTGACCATTTTGCTGTCAGAAGTTGTAGTTTTCCAAGACCACAATGCTTTTATGGAAGTATTCCGATTTCTGACCAACTCTATTATAAATATGGACTTGGGCAGCTGAGGAGTCTGAACTTTCCACATACTAAGCATCAATGTTCTCCAAAGATTTTAATGTGAGTGGAATATCCTGCAGGGTTAGATCCTAAAGGAGCTATATATTCCTCTGTAATATGTACAGAATAAAATTCCAGTGCTGAATTAGTCTCTGGACTGACAGAAATGAGCGAAGAAGCTCTGTCAAATTAAGGATATGAGGTGAACATTGTCTTATGAATCCATGATCCAGAAGAACTGTCAGTCCTGCAGTGTTACATTTATGGCTTGAGGGGTCAACATCCCTTAGTCTGATCAAACAGATCAGTACAAGAATCCACAATTTCACCAGTCAAGACAGATTGTGCAAGAACTAAAACTACAGTCCTCTTGGAAACTTCTCTTACACACTACAGAAGAATAAAAAAGCTATCCTGAAAGAAAAGTGAAATCTGCATACAAAATATTTTCTACTAAGTAATACCAGTCACTTTTTCTTTATTATTTTCATTAAATTAAAAAAAAAAAAGTAAGATCCAGTTATATGCATCTGAAAAATGAAACTGGAATTAACACTTTAAGAAAGCAAACTAATGAAAATCACTAATGGTGAGGAGATGGTACCATCTTTGAAAATATTTCAATATAATTCTTACCTTTGATTATTCAAATGCTTCCAAGACATTCTATAAACTAAGCAAGCAGTTGTTTTCTGAAGTGGTAGATAAATGCAGTATCATCTCTAACATTGTATGACACTTGTTGGCTTTTAAATAATGACTTCTGTAAAAGTAAAATTTGTATCATTACATTGCAATTTAGTAGAATCTTATTTCATGAGTATTCTTGTTCGGTCAGACTATAAACCATTTATTAGCATTCATAGTCAGTAATTCACATGTTTCATCCCACCTAATGATTTCAGATCTGCACCACTGTGTCAGTTTTGCTGTGAGTCCAATATGGAAGTAATCTATAAAAGTACCGACATAAAAATCTGATTTAGAATGGTGTGGCTGAATGTTCTGAACAATTTAGAGTCTGAGATAAAGCACTCTAAGTCCAAGGTGGTATTTCTGGCAGCTGCATTGAGTACTTTTTGCAGGATGTGTGAACAGCCCAGACCTCTTGAATCACTCCTGCATGCTACCCAGACAGATCAGAGTTGTGCTGAGTGGGCATTGTCTATACACAAAGGCAACTCAATTCATTCCACAACTTTGTAGTCCAGATCAATATAAACGCTGATATACGTCCGCCACATTCTCAACACTTGTGTGTGACAAAAAAGTCTCCTAAAATCCTATAGAAAGGAAACTCCTCTCAATGAGAGGAATCAAGCTCAAAAGTGATAAATTTTCATTTGTCTTACATTTTTAACTGCTTACTCAGCACCAGTTTAATATTAAATGAAGTAAAATCATTTGAAAAAAGAGTGTCTTCCTTTTTTCTACCTCCCACCAAATCCAGGCTATTACATAACAAAGTGGATTATCATTGCTATGCAGTGCACAACAACTGATGAAAATGATCAGATTAGAGAGTTTAACAATGCATAGTGAAGGATGTTTCGTTTTATTTTAGAATGCCTTTTATGACAGCATGTTCTGGCAGATCATGTTGATTAAACAACTGATAATGCCGTCTTGTAAAACACTGAGATTCTTAGTACTTTATGCGGAATTAGTACTAAAAACTGAACTGGACTTCTCCTTGCTGAACATAGTCTTATTGAAAAAACATCAGAGTGCCATTATTATTTATTCTCTGTGATAACTAGACAGTATGCTGTACCTAACTTTGCAGAGAGACAAAAGAAAGTGAAACCTAGTCTCTAGCTTCCTGATCATAGAGATTTTTTTAATCTGTTTTTTAAAATTCTGATGTCATGTATAAGTTCACTATACGGAAAAATGCTTTTATGTTGCTTCAGTTCATTACTCTGTACTGATCTTATCACAAGAATGTTATTAATTCCTTTTTTTGATAATTAATATTGATTGTGTGTTAGTCTGTGAGCAAGTAAAATGGCCTTCAGTTCCAGTCTGCAAAAAACCTACTCAGAAATGTAATAGATATTTCTTTTCACATCTTTTAGCTTGCTTAATGGTGCATCTCTCTTGCCCAAAGCACTTTTTATTGTAGTTAAAAGGTGATGAGTAAAGGAGGCAACTAGTTTAACTGTTGTCCATCCACAATTTTAATGCCTCCAACATTTTTAATACTTCCAGCTGCATCTTTCCAAGTTGCTTTCCCAAAAAGAAGATACAACTTGAAAAAATTAAAGAGAATGTGAATGTATCTCTTGAAGGCCCAAAAGACCATTTTACATTTGTTGTTTGATTATTTGTATTTGTTCCTTTCAGTGTTCTGTCAAATCTACCAAGGTCTAATAATGAGAGCCAAATCACTATTCTTCTTGCTTTTCAGGAATGTCTCAATAAGGCCATATTTGGAAATAAAAAATTATTCAGCTCAAAATAGAGAGGACTCTGAAATAAAATACCAGATTCAAAGATTCCTGAATTTTAACAGAATTAATCTCTGACCCCTAACTTTACATCTCAGCTCCACCATGACACTCTTGAAAAGTGTATAACTTATCATACAAAACAAAAATCAGAAGAAAGTAAACAGATAAATGAGATTATTTTACGTCAAGACAGGAAAAAAGGAGGAGAAATGCAAAAAAAAAAGTAAGAAAAAATGTAGATAAAATATTATGAAGTAAGGCATAAAGTGGTTACTAAAGAAATGCTTCATTTCTTCCTTTAAAAGTTTTATACTTTTTAAGCAGAAAATCATCCCACTACAAACATTTTAAAACCAAGGCATGCATCTAATGGGTTCATAATAAGAGATTAGGGGTCTGATATAGATCAAAACCCCAAACTTTGAAAATGGAGAACAAGAAGGTCCTAAAATGATGTCTGTCTTGGTAAGCATAGATTTGAAACACAATCCTAGAAGACTGTGTCACTTCATTTAAATGTCAGAGGATGGTAGTCACCTGTAAGCTGAGCCAACATTTTCACTAGACAAAAACCCTACATTATTCTTCCATTGAAAATAGACATCCAATGAAAAAGAGTATTAATTAATAGAAAATACACTTCAGCAATTGTGTTTACCACAGATGAATATTTCCTCACAGGAACAGCATATTTTTACAAATGAATACTACACGAACATATTTATTGAAGAAATCTAGTGGGTACCCTGCAAATTTGGAGTGACACAACTCTATCACTGGAACATGTCTGCAGTTTACCATGTACAAACACGACTAAGATGCTTTCTTCCTTTGAATCATGGTTGTTCCACACAAATAGTGATCAGCTGAGGTCAAAGGATACATTAGCATCTAGTTAAGCAGAAAAGTACCCTGATAAAAAGCAGAATAGATGACAGAGGCAGAGAAAAAATAATACAGCAGCATATAGCACAAATATATTTATGGGGTATTTTTTGGAGTAGGTAACAGTGATAGATAGGCACTGGAACACCTAATTGGCCAAGTTCCCCGGGGGCACCTCAAATAGCTGACCTAATTGCAGGTGCTGGGATTGCTGTTAAAGACAGCAATTGCCAGCAGTTTCCAGAGCAGTACCTAAAGAATTTTGTTAATTCCTAATTGTGGTAGAGTGGATTCAAACATTGTAATCAGCAGAAATTATTTATTCTCCCTTTACTAATACTAGGAGCATGCTATTCTCTTTTACTCTGCCAGCAAATTGACTAATATCCCAAAAGAAATATTCACATGATAGGAAAGAAAAACCAGGAGCTGCCTCTCAGCTGATGTCATGTGACAGCAAAAAGCTTGCAAGTATACAGTCACAATAGAAGACAGGTGACCCTCCAACTCTTTCTGTCTTGCTCATGGTCTTCCAAAGCACATAGAAAGTACTGAACTGTTCAAAAGTCTCAAGTAAGGAGCATCATGCTTTTATGAAAATTAGTTCCATATCAAATAGGAGAAATGAATGTATTTGCTCAAGAAATGTAACTTTCTACACTCACCCATAGATTTTGTGGCTAGAGGGGGTCACTAAGAACATTGATTCTGTGTTAGTGAATACCAGAGAATATTGGGGAGGTGTTATGTCAAACCCATTGTCTGGATCTGTTAACACAGTTTAGAAAAATAGCAAATTATCTTGACTTAAATTCTGCATGGAGTTGAGGGTACACATCCTCTATAGAATAAGTTTTTTAGGGAGTATTTATTCCTACTCTTAAAATGCATGTCTTATTCCTGGTCTTGGTTTGTATAATGTCAGGTTGGTTCTTGATATATCCAGCTGTGATATAAACAGGCAACAAACAGGCAGATCTTCTTCCAAGCTCTTCATACCCCAATATCCCTGTCTTGGAAAGGAACACTTCTGTTAAAAAGAAATTGCTTTTAGACAATTGATTTGTGATTCTATCCTTTGGAAATTCTACCCTTTGGAAAAACATATCTCATACTATCTGCAAAAATAAGAGAAAAATAACAGAAATTATACATGGCATTTAGAGACCAGAATATTCCTACAAGAACCCCAGGTTGTAGAAGAGATTTTTTTCATTAAATGAATGCCAAACATTCCTCCTGGTATTAGTTAATCCTGAATAGTGTAAGCACATTATGCTTGTAATGGACACACTTTTATCCTAGACAGTTCAAGACAATTGTGAGACTGGGAAGGAATGAATGGTGTTTTGATAATAGGATGGTGAATCTACTAGGAAGCTACCCCTTATCCTAAGAAAAGAAGAATTGGCAGCCTATGGTTGGAGTATCAGAGATAAAATGTTTTTCCATTTCTTACTTTCATGTTTTCACTTTATGTTGTAGGTGTTTCTGTAGCTGCTTCTCTTGCCATCCACACACTTGCCCTCTGAATCCTGATACAGAGGAATGCATCAGATTACCTCTGTGTATTGACACAGTTGCATGAACACTCATTAGTACTGCAAACTGTGAGACTGAAGTGGAGACTTTTCCCTTTAAAATGTTAGGCTACCTAGGAAAAACACTTGAAAGTATATTGAATGAAATGTGATGAAGTGGGAGTTCCTAAAAGATGGCCTTTATAGTGTAGCTTTTTTTTGTGCAGAGGTGTAGAAGCATTAATGCGGAAGTTCATGAGCCCCAAATAATCCAGTGTGACAGGAAAACGTCACGTCTTTAAAGAAAATAGAGTTAGAAGATAGATACCAGTAAGACTAGAAACTACATACCAGTAAGATGCAAGATTATGGGCACTTTGATGCCTATAATCTGCTGAGAGAACTGAGACGAAGTTCTAAAGGAACAACCAAATTTGCAGAAGAAAAACACACTGTGTTCTTTCATTATTTGCATTTGAATTGATAAAACCATTCTCAAGATGAGTGGCGGTAGTGGTTAAAGAGTATGGGAGCTTCAACTGCTTGAATTTAGTACAATACAGGACTTAAGAAAGCATGGAAATACAAAAATTCATTAGCTAACAACAGTATTTTTATCCCACTATCTGCATATTCAGGCATCCTCGGAGAACAAGTTTATCCTGAGAAGTAGAAGATAAAGCTATGAATCAGCTGCTAATTTTTTTACCCAATGAAAATATTGACTGAGCCATCACTCTTGGATTTTATACTCCAAAAATACTTGCATTCCAAATCAACTCCTATTAAGTAAAAAGCTTATTGAACTCAGAGCTAAACAAAGGAATCTGCTCAGCATACATATATTCAGAATTTATAGGCTCACAGCAGGATTAGTAAAATACCACTATTTGTTTCATCATCATCTTATGCCATGGAAAAAATTATTTTTTAATTCATAGTTATCTATTTCCATCAGTCTCAAATAGAATATTTCTCTGTCGGTTGTTTAAGCTGTTATGAAGTTATTTACAGCATTTTACTAAGTAATACTACAGATATCAATACCTGTGACAAGTAAACCCAATTCTTTCTGACTGAAACAGCTTTTGCTGTCTGAATCAGGGTGCCCTATTTACCCTAATTTAAGATTTTTTAAGTTTTTAAATGTCAGTCTGATATAAAAGTGAGCACTGAACTCTAGCACTGCCTCACTGATATGTTGAATGATGAAATTAACACTAGTATTCCCATCCAAAACTGTAAATCTACTATCACGTGAGGTATTTGGAAAGTTGATTGCTGGCTCAAGTGTCTTATCATAAAACAATTTTCAATTCAGTATACTGACATTTTAATTTGTCTGTTCTCTACTGCTGAGAAGTAAGGAAGGGGCATCATTCCAAGTTATTTCTCCAATATCATTAGGAAGCAACATGTCTTTTGACCTCCGAATTAAACTGCAAATCTTTTTATATACACAGTATTTTGCAGTGCTGAGTTACTTCTTACATTAAATCTCCAGCTGGTTTACTTTCCCACTGAGAAAATGTAACCACTTGTTCAGCAAAAAGGAGATTACCATGAAATAAATTACTCTTTTTCAAGGAAATTAAAGGTTTATGGAACACCTTGATTCAATGTAGTGCTTCATTGCTATTCTAGAACCTCTAGTTGGCTCAGCACAAAACATCTTAATTTATTTTTATTTATATACATAACAAGGAATATCAAGGTCAAAGGTTCTTTCAGGAATTAAATCATGTGAAATTGCTTGGAGTTTATTTACTTCTCACAGTAATGTTGAACGTAAGCTATTAAGCCTACCATATGCGCAACCATTAAGCATCTGACCAAAGACTTTTCAAAATGTCTTTACTTCCATTAACTTTGGACTTAAAACAGACATGTATTTCTTACAAAAAGAAAAAAAAAAAGCACTCAGTGTGCTCAAGGACACATAGATAATAATCAAATGGGTGTATTTCATAATCATGATGGAATGAATAGAATTTACAAAATAAAAGGAGCGGGAAAAGTTTGAACAGAGAGAAAAAAGGGGGTGTCTCACTGGAGCTCCCAACTCAAAAGAATTTTTTATCCTTATAGAAAAATTATGAAATCTTAGTGGTAATATTGTAATAATGACTTGGTCTTGTTCAAATCAGAGTTAATGCAAAAGTTGCAGTTGTTTTTCAAGGAGGTTGGAAGAAATACATATATTATTTCTCTAAGTAACTTGTAGACAGAGTAATAGCAGCCATTAACTGTTCTCTTCCTGCAAGTTTGAGATAAACCAGTAGTTGGGTCATTCACTGTCTCTCTATTGTCTCTCCATTAGGGAGAGCTCCATTCCTTTTCTCTGCCTTTTCATCATTCAGGAGCTATGTAGTGTCAAACTGCTGGGAGCTCATTTAACCCCTCATGGCCACATGTAAACCAGTCAAACTTACCTTCTTTAATGTCTAAACATTGGTCCGGTAGCAAAAGCTGTGATAGGGAACAGGATTTGTCCCAGATTTTATACACAGAAATAAGGAAAATAAAGGTATTTGTTTGGTTACATACATGGGGCTGTAGTCCCATAAACAAGCTCCTGCACAGGAGACAAGGAAGTGGATTGCAGTGCCTGTTCTATGGTTACCATTAGTGTGTGTTGCTAATCTATATTAAATGGAACTGCTTTCAGTTAAGGCAGGAAACGTAACAGAGTAGCTGAGGTCCACTTTTAAAGCTGATTCTCTCGATCCTATTTTCTGTTCTGCTGCATACAGATTCTTTCCATTGTATACTCCAACTTAGTGTAGTTTATGTGTGAACCCAAGAGATTGCTCATAGCAGAATTCAATATGCATACTCTGTCATCTGTTTAGTTCTGAAGTGCTCTAAAAAACAAAACAAAACAAAAAAATCATGCATTTATTAAGAGCAGGAAACCACAGATAGAAATAAAAAGAAAGGGATTTCTTAGGTGCAGTGTAGAGCCAATTCAATGCTGAAAAAATTGACTGTGTTCAACGGTTTGATGGTGACTCAACATCCATTGCAAACTCTGCCAGAGACATGTGCAAGAAGCTATGTCATCTCAGAGATGCCAAAATCAAATGCAGCCTCATTTTGGGTTTATGAAAGCAATGCTAGCTGTGGCTTGGCCCTGCACTAATGCAGTTATACAACTGTTGTTTTGTTTGCAAGGATTCATGAACTGATTTTCCATTTTTACTGTGTATTCATACAGTAAAAATGTAAACTATATTTGACCTGATGAAATCTGCATGCTGTTGTGCTGTGTCACACATTGAAACTGGCTCTGATTTGTATTTTCTAACAAGACTGCTGTATAGAAATAATATGCACATCCAGGAACTTATCTGCAGGCACAGGATGTTATGAAGGCTTTGGTTTTGTGGTTCTGATAACATGACATTTAATCAATGTCTCTCTGCTAGGGTCTTACCTGTAGGTATTACACAGTCAGTAAGGGGTTTTTCTTAAGGATAATCTCCTAGTATCTTAATGGGTAAATTTCAGTCACTTAACAGACTTCAAGCAGGTGATATTTAAGGTCTCGATTGTACTTCCTGTGAGCAGTCAACGCCTATTACCGTGTAATAGTTCTTCCATGGAAGAGAAGGATCAAGGAATGGGTCTGAACACCTTTAGCTCTGAGGGTCCAGTAAAAGTCTTCACATACAAAAGCAGGTATTATGAAAGATTCATATTCTCTCACCTACTGCACTCATATAAGTTGCTATGACTATATCTTACAGAATGCATTGCTCTAGAACAAACCTACCAAGGCAAAAAACATCTGAAACTTGTCAATATTCAGATAAAGACAAAAGAAAAAAAACCCCACCTTTTCCTTACTGGTAAGAATGGGGCACCCTGCAGAAGCCATTTCTTCACCAGTCTGTGATGAGTTGACCCTGGCCAGTGACTATGCAATGCAGCCACTTGCTTGCTCTTCCTCCTACAACCAAGAGAAGACAAAATTACACAAGAAAAGGTGATATACAGGCATTCACTCTCTGCATCCCACAAGGACACTGGTGCCCAGCCAGCTTCCATGCAATGCCTACCTCCCCGAAAATACCCTCTCCTCAGATTTTGTTGTTGGACACGGTTTATACATTCCCTTGGTCATTCTGGGTGTGTCCTACTGTGTCTCCTTCAAGCTCCTTGACAACCTCCAGCCTAATTAGTGTGGGTGACAGAGCAGGCAACAGAGAAAGCTCTGAGGCTGTGCAAACATTTTTTAGCAATAAACCAAAGAGACAACTGTTTTAATCACACATCCAAAACACAGTGTCATAGGGGCTGCTTTAAGAGAAACTTACTAATTTCCAGTGAAATATATTATTATAATATATAATAATATATTATTTTCTCTATCAGTCTTGAAAATGCTGCTGGAGCTTACTTTAAATAAAAGTGAACTTTTAAAATTAGCACTCCTCATGGAGTTTACAAAAAGAAGTAGTCTTCTAGAATCTGGGAAGCTAAAAGCATCTGCAAATATCACTTGTTAAGTTTAGTTACATACTGGCCNTATTATTTCTCTAAGTAACTTGTAGACAGAGTAATAGCAGCCATTAACTGTTCTCTTCCTGCAAGTTTGAGATAAACCAGTAGTTGGGTCATTCACTGTCTCTCTATTGTCTCTCCATTAGGGAGAGCTCCATTCCTTTTCTCTGCCTTTTCATCATTCAGGAGCTATGTAGTGTCAAACTGCTGGGAGCTCATTTAACCCCTCATGGCCACATGTAAACCAGTCAAACTTACCTTCTTTAATGTCTAAACATTGGTCCGGTAGCAAAAGCTGTGATAGGGAACAGGATTTGTCCCAGATTTTATACACAGAAATAAGGAAAATAAAGGTATTTGTTTGGTTACATACATGGGGCTGTAGTCCCATAAACAAGCTCCTGCACAGGAGACAAGGAAGTGGATTGCAGTGCCTGTTCTATGGTTACCATTAGTGTGTGTTGCTAATCTATATTAAATGGAACTGCTTTCAGTTAAGGCAGGAAACGTAACAGAGTAGCTGAGGTCCACTTTTAAAGCTGATTCTCTCGATCCTATTTTCTGTTCTGCTGCATACAGATTCTTTCCATTGTATACTCCAACTTAGTGTAGTTTATGTGTGAACCCAAGAGATTGCTCATAGCAGAATTCAATATGCATACTCTGTCATCTGTTTAGTTCTGAAGTGCTCTAAAAAACAAAACAAAACAAAAAAATCATGCATTTATTAAGAGCAGGAAACCACAGATAGAAATAAAAAGAAAGGGATTTCTTAGGTGCAGTGTAGAGCCAATTCAATGCTGAAAAAATTGACTGTGTTCAACGGTTTGATGGTGACTCAACATCCATTGCAAACTCTGCCAGAGACATGTGCAAGAAGCTATGTCATCTCAGAGATGCCAAAATCAAATGCAGCCTCATTTTGGGTTTATGAAAGCAATGCTAGCTGTGGCTTGGCCCTGCACTAATGCAGTTATACAACTGTTGTTTTGTTTGCAAGGATTCATGAACTGATTTTCCATTTTTACTGTGTATTCATACAGTAAAAATGTAAACTATATTTGACCTGATGAAATCTGCATGCTGTTGTGCTGTGTCACACATTGAAACTGGCTCTGATTTGTATTTTCTAACAAGACTGCTGTATAGAAATAATATGCACATCCAGGAACTTATCTGCAGGCACAGGATGTTATGAAGGCTTTGGTTTTGTGGTTCTGATAACATGACATTTAATCAATGTCTCTCTGCTAGGGTCTTACCTGTAGGTATTACACAGTCAGTAAGGGGTTTTTCTTAAGGATAATCTCCTAGTATCTTAATGGGTAAATTTCAGTCACTTAACAGACTTCAAGCAGGTGATATTTAAGGTCTCGATTGTACTTCCTGTGAGCAGTCAACGCCTATTACCGTGTAATAGTTCTTCCATGGAAGAGAAGGATCAAGGAATGGGTCTGAACACCTTTAGCTCTGAGGGTCCAGTAAAAGTCTTCACATACAAAAGCAGGTATTATGAAAGATTCATATTCTCTCACCTACTGCACTCATATAAGTTGCTATGACTATATCTTACAGAATGCATTGCTCTAGAACAAACCTACCAAGGCAAAAAACATCTGAAACTTGTCAATATTCAGATAAAGACAAAAGAAAAAAAACCCCACCTTTTCCTTACTGGTAAGAATGGGGCACCCTGCAGAAGCCATTTCTTCACCAGTCTGTGATGAGTTGACCCTGGCCAGTGACTATGCAATGCAGCCACTTGCTTGCTCTTCCTCCTACAACCAAGAGAAGACAAAATTACACAAGAAAAGGTGATATACAGGCATTCACTCTCTGCATCCCACAAGGACACTGGTGCCCAGCCAGCTTCCATGCAATGCCTACCTCCCCGAAAATACCCTCTCCTCAGATTTTGTTGTTGGACACGGTTTATACATTCCCTTGGTCATTCTGGGTGTGTCCTACTGTGTCTCCTTCAAGCTCCTTGACAACCTCCAGCCTAATTAGTGTGGGTGACAGAGCAGGCAACAGAGAAAGCTCTGAGGCTGTGCAAACATTTTTTAGCAATAAACCAAAGAGACAACTGTTTTAATCACACATCCAAAACACAGTGTCATAGGGGCTGCTTTAAGAGAAACTTNCATTACTCAAGTCCAATAGCATTCCATTAATCTGAGGTATTGGATGTACATCTGAACCAGATATTACATTTAGCTTCCAGAAATCAATACAGAAATCAGATATGCTGATAAAGTTCCGGAACTAATGTAATTAGGCTGCAGCATTCTCTATGAAATGCTGCAATCACTAACTGAAGCATCTCCCATAATTTGCCTTTTACTATATTCCATAACTGTTCAACATCTGAGTCATTCCAGGTTCAGGTGTTTCTGTTATAGAAGTAATCATTCCAAAAGCTTTTAATTATCTAACTTCTCCATGTTAACCCCAAATGATGTTTCTGGTCCTTTCATCAGACTTTTGAGATTCCAGCAGCTTCTGAATAGGCCGCTTGCCACATATCTTCTATGTCCACCACTGTTACAAGATGAAGCATGATAAATCTGAGCCCTTCACAGTCTTCTCACTAGCAAATATTTTTGCTAAATATTCTGAGCCTGTAATATCAGAAGACTTTGGACCAATTATTCATCTTCTGCAGTGGAAAACAGCAATACCTGATAGTCCATTTCTGTACCAATAATAAGGATAATCATATTAAAAGTTTGTTCTGTGTGCTGCTGCTGACTGTAGATTTGTTTCCAGTGAAAAGATAGGAAAAATTCATACTTTCTTCCATCCTAGTGTGTGTTGTACAAGATTCTGATTTGTAGTAGTCCCTTGTTGCTTCCAGGATTCCTGTAGGTGGGTCAGTGGTCCCTGCAGTTTGTTCTCTAAAGAGTACTGTAAAGGGTGACAGCCTATAAAATCTTCCAAATTTTGAAGATTTTATTGATCTACCCCTTTGAAATGCCTTTTCATTTAAACCATGCAGGCCCAGTACCACAGACAAAAAAAAAAGCTGAAATTGAGCACCAAGCAGATCATTGAGAGTATGTTCAAGGACAGGTTAAATAAAAATTAAACACACACACAGACTAGAGGAACCTCATGTAGGAGCAGCTGGTAAAAGTTGAAGGGGTGTCAGAATAGTCTTTGCAGTGATGCTGTAAGTATCTGGGGGTCTCGATTACCCCAGACTTGGCGCTAGGCCAGTGTAGTAAATACATCCCTGGGACTGTCTGCCCACACCAAGGGAGCACCTGCAGCCTACGGTGCCACTGACTGGTAGCAAGTCCCACAGGCTCCAGGTGAGAATAACCTGGAATTTAAATCCTTCTACTAAAAACATTTATGGATGGAAGTACTAGAAATGGGATGTATCGAAACTGAGTTTTGTAAATCTAAGTCTGACATCCAGCCTGTAGGTACCTCATTCTCCTATCATACATACTTCCTGTTTCTTGTCTGATTAAACACTGTAATAATTACCTCTGTTACTACTATCTTAGCATGCAACATATCAGAAAAGATAATAAGCAAATTCAAAATTAGTTTATCTCTTTCTAAAGATGGAATATCTTCACAGGGGTAAAGAGGGAAAATAGATGCTTAGCTATAAATTCTTAATCAGTCATAATTTGAATTCCATGTATACCCATAGGAACGAGCTTTAAACAGCAAAGATGTAGTTTGCTAGCCACAAACGACACAGTTATACACTCCAAAATTATTGTATAATTGCCTCCTTCTAGTGCTGTGTAAAGCCGTACATTGTAGTTCATGGAATCTGGACACCTTGAACAGTTTCATTTACATGGCTTTCCGTCCTTCTAACTGGTGAACCATTTGTGTAACAATGCCGTCTTCTACCAAGCCTTGTTATTCAAGGGTTTTCAGATTTCTGTCATACTTTTTCAAGGGAAAAAATAAACCATTATTACTCTCTACACTTGGCAACATAAGAGAGATGCAACAGTGACAGGACTGATACAAACAGCTGAATAACAAGCTGGGGGGGGGGTTTCCATCTCAATACGCCTTCAACACTGGTGTTAAAAAATTCCATTAATGGTGTAAAATTCTACCTTCAATTACACCTGTGCAACCTAATAAAGAGAGTAACAAGTGCAAAGACACTTTAGCCTTGTAGATGCTTTTTTTACCAGTAAATATAGGACAGCCTGAAAGGATATATGGTGTCTGAAATCACAGGGTGAGGATGCAGGTGCAGGGCTGCAGCTGGGAAGATTTTCATTTTTTACCTAGATCCTGAGCAAATGTGATACAGAGCCACTAATCATAAAAAAATCCTATCACGTTGCTGTTGCACTGGCAGAAGACAAGTCTGTTCTACAACTCAGGAAATAGATATAGCTCTATTGTAACTTGGGCACATCCATCTTAAGTTGTATAATTTATGTGTCATGAACCTGGCTCACATCTCAAAAGTTACATTTGCTGAACTATAACATCATCACTTCAAAATTGGCTTGTTAGATGAGAGTGGAATAAAACTTGCTGTTTCTAAGAAATAGCAAGCAGTAGCCTGAATGTATTTTGTAGCCCCCTCAAAATATATCTGAAGAGTATATTTTAGAAACTCTCATAAAAAATAAAGAAAAGACTGCTGTGCCATTAAATGAGAAACTATAGTGTAAATCTGTGATACTGTTTTCATTATTGAGGAGAAATTCCTTGAAGATGCTTGAAGACTGAAAACAGACACTTACCTGCTGAATCAGGCCTAAAAAGGAAAAAATTACTCCTGCAGTATATGGATAATAATTTGTTATCACAAATTGCTGGAATATTTCACTTAAAAAGTTATCTAGAGAAAATATTTGTGAAGTTATTAACATTTTTATGGAACTCCCATGACAGCACTACAGGGAAGTTTTGATGCAGTTGCTGTATCTTTCCACAGAGCCCTGCAATGTGGATTTCAATGATTTTATAATACTTCTAGCATTCATTTAAAATATAGAAAACACATTTTATTAACTTCTGTTTATGGTTGCAAGATCTCACTGCAGAGACCTTTCAAATATACTCTGCAAATGTTCAAAATATAATAGAAAAGGATTTCCATACATTATTATTTTTAGGAGAACATGATTTTTAAAGGTGTAAATTTGGGAGTGTTGAGTAAACAGAACTCTTCAATTTCCAGGAAATCAATTTTATTTTATAGAAACATTTGTACATATTGATACTGATTCCATGTAGAAACAGCCAATTATGGACAATAACAGTATTAAAGAACAGACCAACAAGTGGAATATTAAAAAAAGGATTTTAGTAAACATAGAATTGAAATTTGAAATGCAGGCTCAAAGACACTACGTAGGAGGCACATATAAAGAAATGTATTTAGACAAGTACTCACAAAAGAATCACACACTACAGCCAAGGAAAAGTGTATGGAAAGAGCAGCGCACTCAGAAGCACCTGAGAAGCCACCTGAGCACACTGACAGACATCATCACCTCTGCTCTTCCCCACATGGGACTGAAGCATCTGTACTGAAGATCACTCCAGATGAGTCCCAGCCCCACAGTCCCAGCCCCACATAAGGCAGCTGTAGCAGCAGTTAAGGTATGCAAGAGCTGCAAGAGCATCCACCACACTCCCTCTTTTCATTGTTTTGGAAGCAGCATTTGATCTTATGCCTTGGCTTTTCTTTTTAACTTGGTGCATTCTAGGCACGTATGTGCCTAACTTTCTACGTTGCTAATTCTTGCTTCTCCTCACGTTGGCTGATTTGACTTCCTGGCTTGACCTCTGATCTGTCTTGTTACTACAGGTTTTTCCAACAGCCTCTGAACTGTGGGTAGCCCCAGTTACTGCTATGGGACTTGCTCTGCTGAAGTGCCTAAGAACTGTATTGTTTGCTAGTGAACCTACATGGCCATCATACTCAGCCCCTGGCTTGTCCTCTATTCAGGAGCAAATCAACCCTGGAAGTTACCTCCCACCTTCCCAACAAGTGTTTCAGAGGTGTATGAATAGCAATCATACAGATCCTTCCAAATTGGGGGACCCCAACCAAGCTTCAGAATTACTAGGAAAGTGCCAAAGGTTTAGCTCTATAGTACAACTTGATGTGGAAGTAGAAGCTCTTCTGACTGTCAAGCTGCAAGGATTATGTCAACAAGTGAGGTCTTTCGTGTCCATAAAATATGCTGCAAGATGGAAAATGAGAAACAGTAACACTGAAGTGGGATTTCCTTACCTCTCTGCTCCCTTAACTACATAATTATACAACACAATAGCTTGGAAAAGTATTCTTACTGTAATTAGTCAAAGGTGATACCACAAAGGTCAATGTACTGCATGTTTATTTTACAGGCACAGTTATATAGATCCATATAACTATAAGGCCTCCAAGGACTGTACTTTGATATAAGAGCTAAAGGATTTATCTGGCTGTTTGTCATAATATATCTAAACTTTTAAGGGCCTTTCAGAATTTGTGGATATAATGCTGAAATCTGGAGAGAAATAAACTTTTATACAGGACCCTTAGACACTGACATTCCCACTATAATATATATCTAAAAGGAGAGAGATTGCCAGTATTAGAACCTTTTGAATTATTGACTTAATTATGTCCTGTAGATTTTTCCTCTAATGACTGGAAATACTCTAAGCGTGGGAGGCAAAGAGTGTAGTCCTCTATTGATAGGCTTCTAATTGTAACATTAGATTTGTGGTTTACAATAAAGACTGCAGCAATAAGCACTCAGTAAAGCTTAGAAGCTAGATTCTGTTTAGCTAGTTATCAACATATTCCTGAAAGTCCCCTTTTTCTAAGTGAAAAAGACACTCAGATCTAGGATGCATCTTGTGTCTGCTGGAGTTGTCATCTACCAGCCAGTTTATTAAAGTCTAAATAAGATCATATAATCAGCTGGATATACTACCAGTAAATGGGCATGAAGATCAAAGGGAAGCAGAAATCTGAACAAGCAGTGTATAGGCTCTGCACAAAGTCTTGTGTTATATTTCGGCTGAATTTTTCTTCTTAACTATAGGGATCAGTCATCATTAAAACTGCAGAAAGCCAGCTGAGCAAGCCATTGCAGTATTAGCCTAAACTCACCCAGCTGAAACCACAGCACTGGGCTGCTGACATTTCTCTTCATTCATCTGTGCCTCTGTTACAATTCAATAGGCCACCCACTGTTTCCTTGCATATTGCTGTACATGCACACTAGAGATTATGCACCATCATGCTCTATTTCTCCAAATTTTTCTTTAAATAAAGGATCCCTAGGGCTTTCTAGATGCATGGATTTCAAGCAGTATAAAGCTTGGATTAATGGTGCCTATAAAGTCATCTCTTTTCTGATAGGTGTTTTTTAGATTAGCATGTGCATAGTGGCTAAAATGGCAGGTTCACCACCTGATGTTTTTATTAAGTAGTTAGTACTGGTGTAATCGTAACTGTTGTTTGCATATCAGAAAGATTCAGATCACAAGAATATTAAGAATGGATTGAAAGTCAAAAATATTGAGTGGATCAGACAATATGCCTTAAATTTTTTTTGTTTTGCCATGAAGAAACTATTAGCCTGGAGCAAGTATAGAAAATAGGCTATCCTATTAAGTCTGACAAAATCATCACATTTTCAGGAGATATAGTAGTTAAGTATCACTGGTATTGTGCTATTACTAGTACTAGTTAGGCTTTTAAAAAAAGATAAACCAAAACAACTAGGGCTGTAAAACACTAGTTTCTTTGTCATTGCTTTATGTTGCACATTACACTAATCCTTAACATCATTTTACAAAAGCAACTTTGCAGGTCTATTGCAAAATTCTACAGAAGTTATACCATAAAGTGATGCAGCTCTTCTGGAGATTTTTCACCTGATTAAAACATGATAAAGCATATAAAGAGAAAGAGAATATTGCCAATGGTCTGGGAATGTATAGATTAGAGGTATTTGCCCCTCAGTCTTCTTCCCCTAATACATTTTAGCCATTCTATATGGCTCAAAAAATGTGCAGTAGGAAAGAAATTCATTAATGATTTCTGTGGGATGCTTCATAAAATATTTAGGACATTTCCATTATTCTAGCAAATCTCCTCCTCTTAATACCAAAGTGATATTTAACAGGTAAGCTAGTAGTAGCTAATGCTTTCTTTCATTTTCAAAAATCATGTAATATTTATATATGCTTTGAATTCTAAGTGCCTAATTAATAGGATTCTTAACATTTTAATATTATTTAGACAGAAGAACTAAAGATTTCTGTCCATTAAGAAGAATATAATAGCTAAATCACTGGAAGTTCAAGCTTACAAATTATTTTTTTCCATCATACCAATAAACATGTCTTAACACTCTCAGAGCTTAGTATTTTCTATAGATCTTTCACTTTTTTTGTTCCCTTTCCAGAGATTTTCTAATTTCTGATGCAGGTTTTTTTGGTTTTTGGTGGGTTTTTTGTTGGTGGTTTTGTTTTGGGTTTTTTTTTGTGATCTTATTATAAATAAGAACTCAACACCATGTTCTTCTGTTGATTTTTCACTTACTGTTCTTGACAGAGAGACTTACTGATAATGCTAGGAAATAACTGAGAAATAATAGCCATTCCCAAAGAAAAGCACAAAAGAAGGAGGACTAGGTGAAGGGTTTGTTAGGATCAGAGGCTTGGAAAGGAAAATAATAATCTGGTACGACTAAAGTTATGCAAGGCAATCTTTAGGACTGGGAGGAGATAGCTGGAAAAGAGACCTCAGGTTCAGGGAAAACGTTATAGGATTGGGGATTGTGAAGATGTGAAAACTAACAAGGATTTTTGAGTATTCCCTAACACATCAAGAGCAAAATCAGGGAGTAGAGCCTAATAGCAGATGAAGGAAGCATGAAAGAAGCCCAGCCTTCAGAAGACGAGAGGCTTTCAGGAAATTTTAGGATGAAAGTCCTGTTTACACCTGCTCTGTGAGCCTGTAATCCTTCCAGACTTTAAACTGCTGAGATTTATTTCTTGCTAAAAGCACTGCAACCTGATGAGCAGATACAAAAAGAAAACTGAAACAAAGGCATGATCCTACCCTAAATTTGCATAATCCTGTTGTTTGGTGATTCTCTAAAGAAATAAGTCATTGAGCTGATCAATATGATCAGTGACAAATATGCTTGAGGTATTTTGTCTAGTAAAATGTAGTATAGGCAACTTGTGCAAACACAGGCTTTATATCCTCTCTCTAAAGGATCGGCGATATTTCCATATCAATTTTATTCAGTGAAATGTTGGAAGGAACATAGCTTTTAGCAGGAAGACTTGAAGTCAGATCTCTGTCTTATCAAAGGTTTAGCTTATTGAATAAATTTTTCTTGATTTTTCATTTAAATTAAGATACATATATAAAACTACTTGTCAATGATTTTTACACAATTATTTGTATTTTCAGCATAAAATTTTGAAAAAAATTGATTTTAAGAGTATATATTGTACTGAGACTGTCCTGCACATTTCACAGAAGCTTCTAACAGTCATAATAGTCTAGCAAAACAGGACTTATCAAACCAGTGTCACGATATGAGGAAAGAAAGAGTGGATGATATATAAAGCACTGCAATTTTTTTATCCGTCATTGTCAGCACAAAGTTGCCAGATTTCTTATTTGAAATAAGAAGAGAAATGAGCTGAATCTTAATCAATCTATTTATTGTGTCAATTACACAAATAATTCCCATCCCACTTCCTATATTTCCCCCACTAATAATCCTTGCTAAGTGGGAGATGCAAGATTTCAAATCCTCTTACACACTGATTTCAAGATTGGACATTTTTATTTTGCAGTGTGTGTTTAATAAGAGAGGAAATTAGGACATTGTACAAGTCTGAAGAAAGTTGCTGGATATTGAAGAATAATAGACTGTTTTTTCTATAATTATGGATATTAAAATTAATTCAAAATAAAAATCTCATATTCTGAAACAGGCTTTATCGATTTTTTCAAATAACAGATTTCAAAAAGTCATTTTCTTGTTTATTCTATACCTTAATCTGACAAACCGAATGAATTTCTGATGATTAATTTCTCAGTTTTGGAGACCTCAAGTAAAAATTTTAATGTTTCTGTTAGCACAGCCTGGTCTGAATTGCTTTTTTTTATAGGTGTATTTTTTAAATAGGTGTATTTTCATTCATAATTGTTTTTCATCTCCAAATATGAAGTGATATGAACTCCAAATAAGTTCAAGATTTTATTTTCAGTTAAATACTCATTCCAGTTTCTTTCCTATAGATATGTAGGACTTCTAACACTTCACCACGACCAATAAAGACCAAATTTTAGTGACTGAGACCGCAAAAGAATTTGTGTACAGGTCTACAAAACAGATATTTCAATGTAGTACAGAATGTATTCTTAACAAGACTAGTGGCAGTAGTTAGTGCACAGCCATGCTTAAATGACTATAATGAAGACCAAGAACTCCAAAGATGTGCAAAAATTATGTGCTGAAAGTCTATCCCCATAATAACACTTGAACATCCGAATTTCCATGAGTTGTTCTGAAAGTTTAGTATTTGATGTCCATTGTACCCTGCTAGTCTCTAACATAGAGTGATGACATAGATCTGCTGGATACACATTTATGGAAATCCCAGTGATGGGAATGACTTCACAAAGGATAGAATTTCAGCCCATGTTCACAATTCCGTTCTCACTAGGAATAGTTAGCTTTGGATTTAAGGAAGATGTTTAAAAACTCAGCTCTGGAAGGGAAAGCCTGTGTTCTAATTCTTTGTGACTAGCAAGGGAGGTACATAGAGATATATTAATTGCGCAGTGCTAAGAACTGGGTGAGAGGTAGTAGCGTTTAATAGTGAATAGGAATTGAAGTCTTGAGGGTGTTTTTGCAATCTAAATCAGCAAAGGAGGGAGAAAAAGTGTTCTACAACTCTTTCCTTCAAGGACTTCCATCTATTTATGGGAAGAACCATATAGGACTATTGTGCTATAAAATCCATGAACATCAATTCACTTCCCGAAAGTCCCTTTGCTGTGTAGGAACAATGATCAGGCTGTCTTGCAGTGCCAAGCACCAATTCCCTCACCAGACTCCTTTATAGAGTTGTTCCCAGAATCTGGCTCTCTTTCCCCACTTTCCCCTCTCAGCTGGAGCCACTCAATAGACTGAAGAAGCTATTGTTGCTCTCTGTTCTGGAAAATGGCAGATGAAAGATGGAATCAGCACCTACCACAATTCTGAAGAACTCCAACACTACAGTTTGTGTGATGTGAAGCAGGGTATCCCAACCTTTGGGTTTCTGCTCTTCTATTTTCCAAGTATTTCTCTTTTTTTTCTTTGAGAAAGAACTGCACCAAGATATCACTTATTTTAGGCACCCAAGTGGATCTATGTGGCTAGAACCTTCTCCAGCTGAGTTAGAACATACTGTTGTCACTGTGTGTGAGAAAATGATAGTCACCTTCCCTGCAAAAGGTGGGGTAGCCTGTACTTTACTGACACTCAACTCATAGCAACAGGACTCTTCAAACTCCCTGTGACCACAGACCTTGGCCAAGCTGTGACACCAACAGCTGCTGGCTACCATATCCTCCAGATCTACCAGATAGCCTGGTGAACCCAGCTTTAGCTCAGAATCAAATAAAACCTAGAGATGACACTCAATATATTTATTCATAGGGGAGAAACCAAATAAGTTAAGACTTGGTTCAGTGAGGAACAAAGTACGACCTGAAATGAACTGAATACAGATAAAGACAGAAAGATTATCTTACATCACATCACTGAATATTAGATGAGTTTGATAAGTTTTATTGCTTTTAATTTGGAAGGACTGAAAAAGAATTAAGTAAACACTAACTGTTAGACCAAAGTGAGTACCAAGGAGAAGATTTATATAAAATGGTCATTAACAACGTGGTAAAACTGAAGGCTTTAACTGTGGTATAAGGAAGGACTGGGGGAGGGAATGTTAAAGAACAGTAAGGGGGTGGATAAAAAGAAAGAGGATTAACTTCAACCAAGAAACTCCAAAGTCTCACTTGCTATTTCAGAGTGTTTTTTTCCTGCCAGCATACTTTTACTAAGCATCAAATGGATTTCTATATATAGATCTTCCTTCACTGATTTGGGAGGTACTGAGCCAGGAACCTTGAGTAACTGTTTTATATCTTGTTGCACAATTTCAGTGCTAGACACGTGTTTAGTGGTGATATAGCCTATTGATTTCAAAGAACACATCACAATTCTACTATTTTATTTCTATCCCATAAAACTAGAACTTCAGTAACTTTTTTGGAGAAAGGATATCCTTAATGTAGGATGATGAAGCCTAGGTGTAGAAATTTTACTTTGATGAAGTAAGTTGTTTAGGATGCTGTTTCATATTATTTTGTTTTTTTTATATCCCATATTTTCAGCAAATGCTGACAAGTATTTTCTAGTCTCCAGTGATTATCTTGAAGCATTCCTAAGAGTCTGGCAGCTAACCATCTCCTATAGATCTCTGTTTTTCTCTGAATGTGCCATTTTCAGCTGTCTACTTGGGAAGCTTCATTTCCATATGCTCCAAATTCTAGGATTCCAAATATACTTTCCCTGCTGAAATGAAAAACCATTTCATCTCAAAAGTTTCACACATAAACATGATTATTCTGAAAAAAAAAATTTAACAAGACTGAAAAAAACCTCCCTCCCTATTTTTTTAAAACATTTTAAACCATTGCTCTCCATTTAGTCTGAATGCCCTCTGTAACATATAGATTTCAAACTGAAATTATTTCAGTTAATTACCCTCTACATTAGATTACCTATGTCTCTTTCCTGAACTAAAAGTTCCTACTTATTCTCCTTCAGCTTGAGATACTGGGAAATGGCAGTGGAGTTGCAAGAATCCGTATTACTGAAAACTACCACAGTGTTTGTTAGTATATGGACATAGCAAGCTTCTTTCCTATATCTTACAAGTGCAAAAGAGTTTCATTTTAAATTTTAGCTTACTGGGCAAGAAGCACAGAAGGAAGGAGAAGTTCCACTCTTGAGATCAAAGAGATAAAACCCACATAGCTGAAAATCCTAAAATTTCCAGGGACTGAATGCAGGTCCTTAGTGACTGCATTAATTAAATGTTACTGGCAAAGCTGCAAATGAATTTCTAACACTATATATTCGAGCTGGCATCTCTCTACAGCATAATGTACATGGACATATTTTCCCTTGTTAACTTTGGCTTGGTACTGACAGCGGGGCACCGCAAATAGGGCAGCTGATTAGCACCAGAAAGTTTATTGTTGTGTTCTGTAGATGTGTGTCTGCATGTTTAAACAACTAGAACTTAAAAAAAGCCTGTGTTATCCTGCCACCCCATTGACAGAACTGCCACACATCTGGGCCCTTCCATGCGGTTTTTCCTATACAGGATTGATCTAGATGAGCTGGAAGCGTGTGCTTGGGATTTCCGGATGTACTTTAGCCCAATGTCCTCAGGCAGCTTCTGTGAATTTGTGAAACCCTGCACACATTCACCATGTGTGTCTCAGTTTGAGGGCACATACACCACACAGGGGACGTTCTTGAAAGCACTGACACTGCCTGAGACATTGCAGAAGAGTCGTTGACCCAGTTAAGCAGACATAGCAAGGGTCAGAAGAGTGGAAAGAAACACAGATGTGTGTCGCCCTGATTTTTTCAGCCTTCTCTTCTGTTTCACAGTTTCATGTTTTGGGTTCTTTCTCACGCTCTGGTCTGTAAACACAGCCAATGTTATTGTAGTTTTCAAGCTAGTTTACATTCTTTGTCTTAGAGATACGGACAGCTGACGGACAGTTGTCCTGACCAATGGGATGGGGAGAGGTGTCAACCTTCTCCCCCAATCCCTGGCCTATGTAAATATACTATATATGGAGTCAGACGTTAAAATAAAGTTTTAGTTCATGCCTTCTGATCAAAGTGTGAGTGTGTGTTTGTGACGAACTGTGTCAGATGTGCTTCACATGTGCAGCGAGGCTACAGTCTGAAGCCCTGACCTGACTGCACTATGTATCCCCTGACTATATCCTCTAGCTGTGGGGATATGTACTGGCAAAACTGAGAAGGGGTTAAACAATTTTTGGCATATAAAGGCTACCACAGAGGAGAGAGAATGAACTGTTCTCCATGTCTGTGGTAAACAGGATGGAAAGGAATGGCCTTAAGTGGCAGCAGAAGGTTTTCAGGCAGTCATTGGTTATGTTTTCTTATATATCAGTTCTGCAAAATACTGAAAACATGTCTTAGGGAGAATCTTCAGTACTGGCAATACTTGATGACAAGTTAAACAGGCACCTGTAAGGAAATAGATCATGCTTTACAAAGGACACTAGGTTAGATGATCTCCCCAGGTTCTTTCTAGTTTTATTTTCTTATGATTGTATGCACAATAAGTCTGACATATCCCAAAGGTTTCCAATTACAGTGCATGAACAGACCATCTGTGCAAAACAATCTCAATATGCCTGATGCTTCCTGGAAGCATTTTACTTACAGAAACAGAAACATAACGGTTACATCCATTTATACAAATATCTGTCCAGAGTAAATAGCCAAAAAAGTCTGATAGAAACACTAATCAAAAAATGTGCATTTATTTAGCATCTCCTGCAGAATTTAAGTAATGCCTGATTCTCCCAAGAACAGTGTATGTTGATGATACCTAACATGATGCAAGTGTTAAGGTGTAGCCATTTTCTTGAAAACTACCATAGGATCCCATTCTATGCACTCATAAAGGAAAAGATTTACCTTAGTTAAACCTGTAAAGCATATGGACATAATTTTTTGTAAGATATAGGAATGAAACTTACTATCTTACAAAAAAATTAAATATCTTACTCTAAAGCAGTATTTTAATGAGTTTTTAGGATCAGGTCCATAACAATATTAGGTATTTACTATACTGAAACAGTCCTGTTTAGGAAATGTATCAAATCAATTTCTTTAAACATTTCCTCATAGAGGGAAACAAAAAATCTAAAACTGAATTACAATACTAATAGATAGTATTTTCCAAGCTGTCTTTAATTACCATTTTAACATGATAGGCAGTCATTTGCAAACAGCTGAATTGAATGGTTGGACATGAAATCAAAGCTTTTAAGTGTTTTGAAATTTCTCAGATTCAAAAACATGAGGTTTAAAGGGAAAAGTGCTCCTGGATAAGCCACTTATAATGGAAGTCTATATGGGCAAATACAATGTTATTATAGACATTTAAGAGCTAGTGAATCAAATATTAAATCACTAAAGACCACTTCTGAAACTTTCTCAAAGTGATAATCATGCCTCTTCTTATTTTATTTCTGCAGAACTTCATTATTTTTATAACCATTCATATTATAATAATTTTGGGGTTCATATAGCATACACATTGAAAACTTATCAATATACATTGAATAATAATAATCTTTAAAGCTTATTTGCTAAAATTTTAATATACAGTTAACATAGCCACCCGTCTAGTCAAAGAGTGGAAATTGGTAAAAGATCTCAATCTTCTTAACATGAAGAAATTAAGCAAGTGTATGACGATATCTCTCACTGTCTTTTCCCCCTTGTTTGTTGCTATTGCTGCTGTTCTTTCTTGATGGTAGTTGGTGGTACTGATTAGATGTGGAGTAAGTTCAGAGATACAAAAATAAAAGAGTTCTGTCTGGTGTGCATGCTGCAATGGACTTGGTAGTCTTGGAACTTATCTCTTTGTAAATGAGAAGAACTGTGATAATGTAAGTTAGGAGTTCAGGAGAGCTTAGAATAGATTTTGAGCTCAATGAGTCAAAAAAAGGTAAATGATACACAGAGAAAAAATAGGCAGGGGAAAGTTTGCCTAATCCATCTGACATGGCTTTCATTTTACACTTACAGCTGATCTTGTTAAAATTCCACATTTTAAATTGGGTTCTGCTGAATCAACCTACACAGAAAGAAAGCTAGCAAAATTCCAAAATAATATCTGAGTTTCATTAAAAACCTAAAGGATATCATATTCATCCTTCAGCCCTTCAGAGATGAAATGGAATTCTATTCACAGAAATATGCTGAGAATCAAGTTTTCTAAACTAAATGTTTAGCATAAGCTTTTGATGCATAGGCATGTTCCAAAATTTTATTAAATAAGCAAAAACTATGGGGTCTTTTGTTTGTTTTAATTCTGCACAATTTAAAAATGTACTGCTTCTAAATAATTAACATTTTTCAGTAACATAATGATAAATTTTAAATGTCTGTTCCCAGTACACAGTAAGACAGAGAAAGGTCAAAAGGTTGAGATATGCATGGGAAAATCTGGGTGTGAAGGCGGTGAAGGAAGGGTAGAAAAATAAAATTGGCATGGGTTAACAGCACCTTTTTGAGAAGGTCATGAATATTACCATACATCTACATTCAGCTTCTGATATACCTAGATCAGAACAGAAAGATTGCTGAAAACAAAGAACAAAGGAGATGCTCAGAAGAAAGTGAGGGACATATGGATCCAAACAATAGATTGAAGTAAGAGATCATAGCATGAAAACAAAGGACAAGTTGGAGCCATTAGACACCAAGACCAAGACACAAAAGCCGGTGAGTACAAGCGTTGCTCATCTAGCAGAAATGCTTAGTGATTCATTCACTTAAGGCTGGAGACACAAGATTGCAGCCACTGACAGCTCCTAATGGGGTGCAAAACCAGCACATTGCCCCCAGTTGTAAAAGGACTCAGGGACAGTGGTGAGGACTTGTAATAAGCTAACATTTTTTGTCCTTCTGCATCTTGAAAGAGATTTTCATCTGACATCTAAAACAGTCCTGAGAAAGTGGCTCTGGTCCCTGCAGCGGATGAAAGCTGAGACTTAATCTTTTTCTTCCCAGGGACTGTTAGGAGAGGGAGTAGAAGCCTCTCCAGTGACGCAGGCATTGGGTAAATGGAGTTTAAAAACACCACTCCGGTGAAATCAGTGGAGGGGAGGAGGAGGAAAGGTAAGGAATCATTTTTAGGGGATTGAGGCGATGGATAGAGTGTTGCCCGAGGGAAATCGAAGAACAGTTCTTGTGCCTGGTATGTGTTATTAAGTCAGTGGATTCCTACTCAGCTTGCTGGGTAACTGTATCCCAGCCCAGGGCCCTGACTTGCCTCAGGCTCTTTGTTGAAATTTAAGCTCTCTAAAACGGGTGCTGGGTTAATAAGAAGCACTTGCAACTGTTTCATTGAGAAAAGACCTTTTCTTTTTCCTCATCCCCACTAAAATTTAGAGACATTGCCTAAGGTAAATTCGGGATATTTGTGTTGTTTTTGTTTCGGTTTTCTTTAGTTTTTTAAAAAAATCTGTTTTGGCTTTACTTTAATTGGTGAAGTGACATGTCATTTACTTAATGATGAGAACAATTGAACATTTTGACCTATATCAAGTTTCTATACCTTCCAATTTGAAGCAAGGATGGCACAAAACCATGTTTACTGTCCCTTAAGACCAAAAATATCTGGCCAGAAGACATGACACAAAGGATGGTGATCTGAACAGAATCTGATCTTAGGCAGGATAAATCTTAAATCTCATTGGCCTGTTCTTAGATCCTATGAACCTCTCTAGTTTCGGTAAATAAGACTATTATCATAGCAAAGATTGTGTCTGACATTGCCTTCAGTAATAGTTCTGTGACTTCATAGAAGATTTTATTTGAATGTTTGGTGGTAGGATAGTTCCTTAATATAATCTCTTTTAGATAACTCAGTTTGGATAAAGGAGGAAGGAATTTTATGTCCATTGAATGCTACTGAAATGTGTTGACTTTAGTTACAGAGTTCACTGACACCTTTAATGTAGTGTAAATACTGAGATTCTTTGTTTGATATTCCGTGTGTTGATAAATTACCGCTTAACCACTGGTCTTGTGGGTTTTATATATGTATTTCTTGATATTTTACAACTCTTAGATTGTGAAATAAAAATTTAGGGGGGTTGTTGGTTTTTAGGGGTCCAGTTTGTTGTTTGTTTTTTGGGTTGGGTTTGTGGTGGGGGTTTTTTTGTTGGTTTTTTTGGGTGGGTTTTTTTATTTGTTTGGGTTTTTTTGGTTTGTTTTCTTTTGGGGTTTTTTTTGGTTTTTTTTTGCTGCTGTTAGTTTTGTAGCAGGAAACCAAAATGGAAAATTAGCTGGTTGCAGTCTGTATACTTATAATAGCCAGATGAGAAATCTGTGTCATGCCTACGGTATGATTGAAGTACTTCATCTGTTCAGGAACTGCCTATTTTAGGATGACATTAGCTACTGCAAATTGGTAATCAAGCTAGACAAATCTGGAGGAATACAAAGAAAGATTAAGGATGCAGTGAACAATATGTATGTCTCTGCCAGTCATAACAGCTGTTAAAAATGTCTGTTAGATGCTTTTATCAGCTTCGCTTTCATCCTGTTATTCTGTGATAGCTGAAAAAATAATGAATGGTCTTTTAAATTTTCTTTTAAAATTTATTTCATAGGATGAGTTACTTTAGACAAGAGGTGAATCAAAGGGCATGTAAGAAGTATGCTGAATAAAAAAAGAAAATGCAAATACAAATTATATAGTCAGACCCTCATAAAGAAAACATTAAAGGAATCTGGAAGACAATACACTGTAAACAAAGTATATTGGTAGGAGAAGACAAAGCACTATAGATGGCATGGATGTGATCCCTTACTGAAAATATGACAAAGTTTCTCATCAGCTTTAATGAGCTTTAGTCTCTTGTGATATGAATTTGAAAGCTGAGAGGGAATGTGAAAGACTTGTGCCTAGTAAGAGAAGAGCACACCTTGTTCCACCAGGGATTATTTTTGCTGTATTTCTGCCAATAAAGGGTTTTGCATTCTCTCAGCAGAGAGCTGGAGAGAAACTCCCTCTCTTTGAACATAACAGTGAAGGGAGAGAGGTAGATTCCTATTAAAAGGCAGGTCTGTTTGTCACCAGTTTGAATGCCAAGATTAGAAATAAGTTATGGCACCAGAATTTTTGTTGCAAGATATCATCCAGCACATTTCGGAAAATAATGCTTATTTAGACATTGCCTAATCAGATAGAAAATGCCCATTGGGTAAGGAAGGGAAGATAGCTAAAGTAGGAAACTTTTTATCTTCAGTGAAAGTTTTTTGACCTGTGAGAGCAAAGGGAAGTGCAACAAGGAAGAAGATAAAATGGCTCAAACACTAATAAATCTTCAAGGGAGTTAGAAGAAAGCCTAAAAACTTGGAAGGGTGACTAGAGAAGGTATTGCTTACCTCACAGCCTAAAGAAATAATATTATTTGGGCTGAGCATGGTCTAAAATGGCAAAAAAAAAGCTTAAAAGGTTAAGAATTTTGAGAGGTATGTATGTAACTTTACACCTGACCATAAAACATGCAGAGAAGAGCTGATAAATGAAGCTATGGCAGTAAATAAACCAGGATAAGACATCACAAAGATGCATAGTTACAGGTCAGAACTGCAGGTAAGTGAAACTTTCAGGTGAACAGTGAAAGCTCAGATGGGACACCAAGAGAGCAAGCAGTACTTGAACGGTTGGTGCTCTGTTCAGGCTTCAGATATCAAATAGTGCCACCAGAATTATTGAAAGCAGTTATTAATGTGGCAATCATGACATAGCATAGCTACTGCCTGACACAAATCATTCTGGAAATAAATATAAAAGTAAAGATGATGAATACCACTGCAAGTGATTCTGTATCAGATGCAAAGAATAAAAGGATAGCCAAGAAGTAAAATCTCCTTCAAGAAAAGAAAATTTTAGGAAATGTTTATAAACCAGGTTGTGTTTTTGTAGTACTGTAATAACGTCCCTGGATTGGATTTGGATAGAAAATAAAAGCAAAAATAAACCAGGAGATTACATACAGTAGATTATATCAGTACTGAAGACCTTAATCTCCTAATGATAGACCTGACAATGCAGTTACAAGTCTCTATATTCTGGAATATCATAGCTGACAAAGTTTTTCATCAGCTAATCAACAATGGAAAATAATGCGAGAAGTAATTTTGGTAAGATCTTAAAATGTGATCAAAATGGCAATCATGGGCATGAAAGAGGGATGAGGGAGTGGTATCAACTACCAAAATTTTGTTTCTGTTAAATGGGAGAATGATAGAGTCCTGTGATAAATTTTTGAATTTCAGATGCTCACATTTCATCAGTGAAGAGAGCTGGTTAGTAAAAGTATAGGAACTAAGAGCCTAATAGCTTGAAGAGGTTCAGAATTCCTTGAAATTAAAGAAATCTGATTTCTTAGTAAGGTAAAAATTCTATCAGAAATTTAAATAGATTCCAGATCCTTCTTCAGGGCATGATAGAAATAAAGAACAAATTTAGAAAAAGGGGGATGAAAAGCTTAAATTTTTTTAAAAAAGTTCAGTGCTACAGATCAAGAACTGCTAATCGCCTAAAGTAGGACTGATCATACAATTTTAAAATCAAGAGTAAACATTGAACACTCTACATACAAAAAACAAGCTACACAAATAAAAGGGAAGAAGTGGTCATTAGCAGTTAAGATGACACTGATAGTCCAAAAGACAAAATGAAACCTTCATTTCATTTTATCCTAAGAGAAAATTGTGAATAAACTAGAGTACCAGACCATTAGAAATGAGGATAGAGATATTTCCATTGCCAATTCAAGTCAAAATAGTCCTCTGTGATTTTGATGACCCACTAATCCTTCCTATCAAATTCAGTGAAAAAAACCCACAATAATGAACAAATATCATGTCTGATTTGGTAGTGGGCATTTTTAGTAGGTCAGCATGTTCTGGGAGGGAGAACTGTTTGATCTAAATGATGATGCTAGTGGATAGCAAGGATTTTGAACAGATCAGAACAAAATCCATCTAAAATTAGGAGGTTTAAGTACTGCAGGAGTGGTAGTCCGAATGAGTCTACCAACTGGAGTATAAAGAGCCATGAAAACTGTCACAAGTCAGTCTAAGAAGAGTTATACTAAGCTGTCATAACTCAGGACTAGACTATAGAGGCCCCTTCTAATTCCTGCTTATTGCAGTAACTACTTCTAACTTTTCCAATCATCTTTTCTTACACAATTCTTCCCTACTCTATGAGATTTCAGAATTTTAGATATCAAAATGAATTATGCAATGGAGTTCTCCTTTGTCTCCTTCATTTTGACATACTTCAGTCTTTTACCTTAGACATAATTTTTCTTGCAAAATTACATGGATTATTCAAACACTCAAAGCAAACATCAACAGAAACTGGAAACAGAAAAATTAAGCTGAATTGGATGTATAGCTTAAGTGTATCAAAATCCAAGTTACAGATGTTATTCATATTTTTCCCATAATTTTCAGGATATATTACTTGAAATCATTGCAGAAACATTAAAAGTCATCAATAAAAACAAATTAAAAATCCTAATAGAAAGAAGAACATAACATGAAGACTAAATTCTTTGCTCTAGCAATCAGTTTTGTTTCAAAACCTCCTTAGTCCCTGGTGTGCATCTTTAGCAAAAAATGTTAGTGCCTTGGTCTCTACCTGGCCTTTGCTGTAATTAGTGCTAAAGTTGTGTTCAAAGCACCTCTGAACAAGTTGTCATCCTTCATTGCAACTTCCATCTGCAGCAAAGCTAAGCTTCTCTTCAAAGTGTGAAACATCAAACAAGTCTCAGCATTTTCAGAAACAAACTTTAGTTTGATGCTCCCTGTGTCTCTCTGCCCACAACCTAAGCACTCTTGTGTTAAGCTAAAACTAATTCCTTCTTCTGGGAACTCCTACCATGGACTGAGAATAATGCATGGTTTTGATTTTTTTATGCTGCAGAAGCCATAAAATTTCAAAAACCCTCCAGCTAGTTTTATTAAGTAAAATGACATCACTCAGCAGTCCTGAAATTCTAGTTCAGTGCACATAGGAGAGAAAAAAAAGAGCTAAAGAAGTACAATAAAATCTCTCTCAAAATATTTGAGTGAAGTTTCAAATCTCAGGTACTGCATAAAAGTAAAACTTTTCTCCTCTAAGCTATCTGCATAAAAAACATTTGGGATTTTTTTTACCTATCTTTGTTAGACTTGTTAGGAAATTCCAGCAGCAGGGATGAAGAATGCAATTCATTTGCTGAGAAATATCTGTGCACACATATGGGTTTTTATATCTATATGCTGACATGTAACTATACGTCACTACAAACTAACAGATGAAACATTTGTTAGACAATCTCTAAGCCAGTAAGCTTTCATTTGGCTTGCATAAGATTATCAGTCAGATGAGATCACTGCAATTCATTAAATTTTTTCTTAAAAAAAATAAGAATAAAACTGTTCATATTTTCCTTGAATCTGTAACCAAGAGATATCATCTGGCAGTACATTCAATATATCTTGCACTGAAACTTAGACTTCATTATCTGTTGACTGTTTAGAATATTTTACCTTGTGTGTCTCCTACATTGTTCAACACATTTTCCTCCAAATTTGGATTTTTGTTCACACATTTATTTTATGTATTTAATTTCATTTTAGCACTTTTCAAAAAGCTTGCTACTTACCAATGGTAGCTATTTATCACCTGGCCTTTTTAAGATTACACCAACTTTAAACACATTTCTGTAAAGAAGTAACTCAGGGTTGCTAAGTTTCCTTCAAGGCAAATAGCTTATGACATTGGTGCTAGAAATCAGAGCAGAGTTCTTAGGAAAACCTACAGAAAACTACCATTATGCAAACTTTTTCTCCCCAACCATTGCAGTACCTGTTTTCCTTGACTTAATTATGGGCCTAGATGGGCAACAGTCTGACTTGCACAGATTTTCACGCTTTTTTGAATAGTGTCTTTAGATTTAGAGATAAGAGCCATGTGTGTTATAAGCAAAATAAGTCATATAAGAAGCCACATACAGCATCATTGTATGACATATATGAGTTGGTTTACAGTAGTGTTGTAGATGTGAGCACTGATAATCCTAACCTAATTTATTCTTCCTGGCAACAATCAGGGTAAATCTGAGAAAAATGCAACAACAATATGGTAACCTATATTTAGAAGCATTTTTCCAATTCCCCTCAGTTTTTGGCAACTACAAAGGGACAAAAAACCAACCAACCAAACCCCAAAAAACCAACAACAGAAAAACCAACCAACCAACACCAAAAAAAACCCCAGATGCCCTGGGGAGGCTGACCTGAAAGAGACTGGACAGAGTTAGAGAATAAGGTAGGTATTGATTGAAAAGCCTCCAGGATCCACCCTTGGACAGGACAGGAGCCTGACCAAGGCTGCACCCAGGATGGACTAAGAATGATCACAAAAACAGCTGACCGGTCATGAAATATTACATTTTTATAAGTTTTGGTCCATTTGCATATTGGGGTTTTCTTGTCCAGTTACAGCTTCAGGTTGTGAGGTCCCATCCTTCTTGTTCCTCCTTCCAGTCCTTNCAAAAAACCAACCAACCAAACCCCAAAAAACCAACAACAGAAAAACCAACCAACCAACACCAAAAAAAACCCCAGATGCCCTGGGGAGGCTGACCTGAAAGAGACTGGACAGAGTTAGAGAATAAGGTAGGTATTGATTGAAAAGCCTCCAGGATCCACCCTTGGACAGGACAGGAGCCTGACCAAGGCTGCACCCAGGATGGACTAAGAATGATCACAAAAACAGCTGACCGGTCATGAAATATTACATTTTTATAAGTTTTGGTCCATTTGCATATTGGGGTTTTCTGGTCCAGTTACAGCTTCAGGTTGTGAGGTCCCATCCTTCTTGTTCCTCCTTCCAGTCCTTCGTTGTTTGTGCTGTTGGGCTGAAAGTTGTCCTTGGTCCTCAGCAGGAAAAGGATTTGCCAACATACTCTGTGAAGAGAGGCTACTGGCACCTAATATGAGGCTCAGAACTACATCCTTAGGCAGCACAGAATCTGGAAATATGAAAGCTAAAGCTTAAGGCATCAGTTCGGGTGTTGGCTTTTTTTTCTCTGAGATCTCAGGCCATGATTTATGTCCAGGATATACTATTTCTGCCTAAATTCCAGTGCAGCTTATCCTGATCTGTTGCTGAATTGTGTTTTTTCCTGGAAGTTGCAAGCACTTAAATATAACACATAGAAGCTGTAGATCATGCTCAGAAAACTTCTTGGGTTTATAACTGCATAGAGCAAGGGTCCTTCATCAAACTGTAACTCCAAGTATGTTGAGTTTATAGCAGTCCTGCCCATCTATAAGGGTGATCTTATTTTTTTTTAACTAAGAACACTTCACATTTTTCTGGCAATTTAATTTTGTTTTATGACTTTTTTTAAGCTGAAGCAGTCACTAGAGGTGAGAGTCAGTCATTAAGGAAATGAACTTGATCTGGAATCCAGAAATATTCCTTCAATTTTACTTTACTGTTCAAACTTGACACCTGAATTTTCAATTTTAGTATGGAACAAGGAGAGAATGTGAAGCACTGACACTTTTTTCTGCTATTGAATTTGCAAACATCTGACCATGTGTAGACATATATAGAATATAACCAGTTTAGCCATACAGTGCTGCTGCAGTAAGGCCAATGTTGCACCAGCTGTGCAGGTATTGCACAAATTATTTGACCTGCTCAGGGTGGGAAAGTGGGATCTAAATTCTCTACATTTGCAGTTAAAGCCTAGCTGGTCTGACTCTAACAGGAGGTATGAGTCTGATTGCATGCAAGCTAAACAGTACCCAGGTACATGCCCCTACTCAGAGGGGTCCCAGCCAGAAATAAGGAAGTTTTTCCTTGGCAATTAGCTGGCATGTATACCAAAAAAGACTGACATGGACTATAGAACCAACATGTAATTAGTGTCATTTTCCCCTGTAAACTATAATGCCAGGGTTAGCTGCACTATTATTATTCTGGCAAATATTTTGGGGGGGGAGAATAATTCAATTAATTAACAAAAAGGAAACATTTAAAACATGGTTTGGGGCTTAAATTTCAGAATAAGTCATCTTGTTCAGGATTGATAAAGGCAAAGATTTTTAGGAAGAATTCAGCCAGTATTTAATAGATTGATTAATCTGTTGTAGAACACACTTTAAGAAATTATTAAACTGAGAACAAAATTTCTGATCTAATATCATTGTTATTTGGTGAATCAAAAATTTTACTGCTGGTTATATTAAGGCGCGCATTTAAGGGCTGAAAATAATATTGATGCAGATCATAAAAAAACAGAGCTTAATTGCCCTTTAAAAAAGGTGTTGCAAATTATTTGTAAGCATTATACTTAAAACGTAGATGTGGCCGCAGTGACAGTGAGGAACGTCTACTTTCTACAAGACATGTTTTTTGCGGGCAGAAGGATAAAGGGAAGAGGAAAAAGGACACTTGATCAGAAATTTTCTGTAATTAAATAATAAACAAAGACAATCAACAGTTTCAAATCCATTCTCTTCCATCAAACCTTGAGTGTTGGCATACAATTTAGCAACCTCATTGACTCTTCATATAGTATTACCAAGTAAAGATTAATAAAAGCTCTTGTCTTCAAGAAAACATAGTAATGTAACATTTGGTACCTTTTTTCCCCCCTCGGCTTCTCTCTCAATTCCTGTAATGCCGGATATAGGGGGATCCACATGGACTTCTTAAGTTTTGTTAGAAATGCTCACTACTAGTGACGAGGACATTCTATAGTTTTCCATGTTCCTTTATAAAATGAAAGTATTTTTAATAATAATACTCATTTCACTTGCAATCACAGCACATGATTATTTTTTACCTGGTTTCTTAGGAGCACTTAAGACTAGTCAAAAATTCTTCATGTGAACAATCATCTGCTTAGAATGCTCTCTACAGGGCTGCTTTCAGTTTTGTAGAAATGGAAAAAACTAAGCCTAGCATTTTCTCACTACCCATGAGAAATTTGCACAGTCTTTAAAACTTGCTTAGAAATGTCAGCCAGATCACTGACGCAGGCTTCATAAACAGTTCAAGGTATGCCTATGCTCTAGCTTCCAGCAGGCTAACAGATGTTGTGTGCTATAGCAGGACGAAAAGACATACAAGACGCAGTCTAAGTACTGCTGTGACCTGGACAGAGCTGGCTTTGGTGTCCAGGAACATGATGCAACACATTACCTCTCCTGTCCCAGGTGGCCACCAGAACAGATGGAGACCCAAGTCACAGGCTAAAAGAACTCAGTGGGCATGTTTCAGGAGTGGCTTATAGCCTAAGAGATTAACATCTACTGAAATCAAAGGATGGCAAGGGCATGGATGGTTCATGAAAACTTATGGGATAGAGCAAAGCCTGTGAACGACCTAAATGGTGTGGAATAAGGAGTAGAGATTATGCTGGTTTTGGCTGAGATGGAGTTAATTTTCTTCATAGTTGCTGGTATCATGCTATGTTTTGGATTTGTGATCAAAACGGTTTTGGTAACACGGACATTTTATTGGTTGCTGAATGGGGCAGTGTCAAGGCCTTTTCTGCTTCTCATGTTGCTCTGCCAGGCAGCCCCTGGGAGTGTCCAAGAAGCTGAACCCAGATGATGAAAGGGATATCCTGTACACCAGGATATTANGGGGATATAGGCATCATAAAGTCACTCTAGGACAATTACATTCAGCAAAAAAAAAGCTGGGGGAAGATGGAGGAAGGAGAGATGTAACTTGGACTTACGGTATTTGTACTGTCAAGTGACTGTTACATGTGATAAAATGCTGCTTTCCTTGAAATAAATAAATATCTGCCTGCTAAAGTGAATTAATTTCTTATTTTACTTTTTTCGGCACACAGGTTTTTCTTTACTTATAAAATTGTCTCTATCTCAACCCACAGATTTTCTCACGTTTACTCTTCTGATTCTCTCTCCTATCTCACTGGGATGGGGAAGCTGCGCAAGCAGCTATGTGGTACTGAGCTGCCTATGGCAGCTAACCCAAAAAAACCTCAGCTAGAGAAACAATAACAGCAGCATTGATTACGAAAAACATCATTAATGGCTAAAAAAAATTACTTTTTTTAAGACTATAGTCTTACATTTTAAGTAGTAAACAAGTTGTATTCTATACCCAGAAAAAAAATATATTTGATATAATTAGATACCTATGTTAGTAGGGTTTAGATGAAACAGTTACAGTTTGTATTTCTGTAAATGTTGAAGAAACCTCTCCTTGGTAGGACCATGCTGTCATAGGGATGAGTGAGAAAAACAAAACCTGGAGTGCAGAGAATCCTCTGATCATCTTATCTAGAAATGCAAAAACTAAAGACAAAAATGGATGAAAGACAAAGAAAGAAAAAGATAGGGCTTAACTCTAGGAGGAATCACTTGTCACTGGAGAAGATTTAAAACTTGCCATAAAAGTCAGGTGAAGCAGATAAAAGCCTACTTGAGAACACAACTTTGTCACCTCCAGGGAATCTCTTATGTTGTTCCAAGAATATAAAAAATTTATTGGGCAACAGTATGTAACAGAAGAAGGTGCTCAGCAGACTAGCAACCTACCTGTGTAAAGAAAGCTTTCCCCACTCGGCTTCATTTGAGTTATCAATGAGCATTCCATATCCTGACCTCAAAGGCAGAGATATTTGTGTTCTGCCACTAACTCTGGTCTGTGCAAAGTCCTTTCTAAAGGCATTTTAAAAAAGGTGGCTGCTGAACACATTTACACCCTAGCAGTCATATTAAAAGACTTACCAAAGCTTGTCTGCATGAAGGTGTTACTACACAGCATTCAGGGCTGTGATTTACAGCACTAGCTACTTGAGGCTACTTCCATACATTGGCACTCATAATGACCATTATTTACTTGGGTGTATAAGGCAGCAGGTGAAGGCAGACAACTCTGCCTGTGCTGAAAGCAGAAGAGCAAGGTAATACAGACACACCAGTTGAAAGGCTCCTCTCAGGATGCAGTGGTCAGGTTTGCTTTAGTTTTTGTACTTATAGCAACAGATTAGTAAACTACATTTCATCTAGACATGAGCTAACGCCCTGTGGCCTTCGTAGTCTAGGCATTCCTTGCTTGGATCGCTTACCTAATTCATGTTATGATTTTTGTCTGCCTTCAATGGACATTCTGGATAAGCAGCCTAGGAACATATTATGATGATTTTACTAGAAGAACTATAAACTCACAGCCTAACTAACTGAAATTAACTTCATATTAATCTTTAAAACTTTAACCTTGTAATATTTGGAGATGTAAGCTAAACAAATCTTTTTTCTTTTCTCTTTAGTAGGGCTTGCTTTAGAAAATCAGTGAAGTATTTGTATGATCAGCAAGCCATTAAAAGCACTGCTTTCCTTATCACTATTCCTTGATATCAGAAGGAAGATAGGAATTTCTCATTTTATCATCAACCAATTATAGTATCTACCGTAGTAACCATAAAAGAAAGGAGCCACACAAAGTCTTATTTAACTACAGACACACTACTACATTTTTATTAAGATAGAATTATGCCACAATTATTATTATTTCTACTGTGCCTACATAAAGGGAAAATTCAATATATTACTAAAGCTTGGGCAGTTATAGGACAGTACTGAGCAGCTGTAAAGCAAAAGCTGCATCTTTTAGATGTCTTTCCAGATTATTTTTGTCCTATTCAGTTGCACTTGACACATACCTTTTGTAGTGGGCATTCAGAGATCAATCCATTAGTTTTAGAGAAAACAAGTGATTTCAGTGTTAAGTTTTGTAATATGCCAACAATTGAACTACCACAGTGTGTGTGCTTTGTTTCACAGGCAATGTTGTAAGTTCTGAGTCAGAAGTATCTTTATAACTGTAGAAATAGGGATTACACAACTTTACAGTGAAGGCTTGACAATCCAGACTCAGTCTTGTTAGCACCCCAGCATGCTCACTGGTAATTACAGTGATCATTCTTTATGAAGACCTACAACTTCCCTTGCCACTGGCAAGTACCTTCAAAGATGCTGCTAAGCCAGGAAGAATGGCTTTCTTGCAAAAAAAAAAATATATATAATCTCACAAAGGGCCATACTGTACCCAGAAATTATGCAGAGAGAAAAGGGGAATCAACTTTTTCTCTTCATTGAGAGCCTGTGAGGCTTGACCAAAGACATTGACAAATTGTAGCCTTTGGACTTGGTGGATCATACAGACTTCTCCTTTTCTACATGTCAAGAATTGTGAGACTGCCACAAAAGTGAAGTGAGAGAAGAAGAATGGTTCTTGTAAGCCACCTATATAAACTTGAAATATGTAGAGGAGAGAACATAGGTGATGCACTTTGGAGATCAATTACCCAAGAAGCATTCAAGTGCCTTGGCTTTATGGTTAAATAAAATTGAGAAGAAGGTACCTTGCATGCAAATTATCAAAACAGACTTGTTTTTCCCATTTGCCCTTGAGGCATTGCTGAGAAAAACCCCAAGTTAATAGCAATTACCACTAGAAACAAACTAAGCAATGTCCCAACTTATTTCCAAGGGCAAATACTTTCCAACAGTTTCTGAACTGCAAAGCCTTTAAGCTCAGTCATTAACGCGTAATTTAGATACTGATTATGAGCCCTTTAATTCTGGTCATGAAGAGCCTCATCAAAATCTACTTATGAAGTCTTGAACTTCCTTCTGATATCAAAATGTTCTGGACCTCATCATACAGACATAGGGATACCCATTTTTCATGGGTACATTTAAATAACTCGTCTAAAAAATGTCAGCTTGTGCTTTAAGCTTCCACACATCAAATACTTCAATGAAACATTTTAAAAGTCATTCAAATAAACTCAATTCCTATTAAGGCATTATATAACACGCATTCATAACAAGGAATTCTATGTTTTTACCCTCATGTTTTGTTTTGGAGATACTGACATAACAATTTTCTAAATTTCCTTTTTCTGTCCAGGACTTCTAAACTATTTGGTTACCTGTTCTAGTCCTCATTCAGAATTACTATGATGTAGCAATAAATAGTCGCCAAAAATGTTTCTGCTAATTCCACAGTGTTTAAAATCTATCATAACCATTAGCAAGGTATTTTTGTGATGGAGAAAGTACAACTGACACTGCAGAAGGCTTCAAGCATCAGAACCCTGTTATCTAAAAGTCTCTCATACCTTTTCTGTGTAGCCTTCCACAGGTAGATCCACACAGCTCTGGCTCTTTCTCTCCTCCTTCTCTCTTCCTTCTGCAGTCCCAGCTCGCTCCTTCCTGTCTCTAGCACAGCCACCTAACCCTGTCTGTCCCCCACATAACCTCCAAACCCTTCACAGCACAGCCAACAAGCTCCAACTACTTCTCAACCAGCTAGCCCTCTCTTTTTTAACTCCCATCCTCATTGGACATAGCTGTGAAGGCAAAGCTGTTCCCACTCTTTGGTAATTAACACAGCTGCAATACATTGGGGTCAAGATTGACTTCAGCATTTTCTCTACCGGTCTTCCCACATTTTTGTGTGCCTGGAAGTTCCAACTTTAAATCAGACAAATCTATTAATGAAAAATCTTTTTCTAGGTATTAGGACTTAAGACCACCTGAGGTTTTAGGTTGGCCATAGAGAAAAAATATTACCATATGAATTTCGACTTTGCTAATTTGTTGCACTAATTATTTTCTCTGCCAAGTATAGTGCATTCTATTCATAGAATTAACCTTTATTCATTAAGAAAATATGTAAACAAGCTTATGATTGTTTGTATTAATTACAAGTGGAATCAAACCCACCTCAATTTTCTTTCAGTTGGCAAATATTTTCAGATATTCTTTCATAGGGTATATGTACTAGTATTATAGGATAGTATAAGGTAAGATATCCAATGTTATATTGCCTACTACCTAAAAAAAAAAAAAACCCAAACCCAAAAAAACCCCCAAACAAGCAAAAAACCACCAAAACAAACAAAAACCAAAACCAAACCAGGTTTTGCTAAGGATTTTGATTTTCTTATGGTTTATATGGCTAAATCACACAAGTAGTTGGACCAATTTTTACATGTTAACACATAAATGAAAATTAGAGGCAAAAGAACAGGACAGAGTTGATTTATCTAAGCAATAAGAAGGACTGAAATTAATTTGCAGCCCTTAAACTAAGGTATTGGACAGTTTAGACTGATTACCATTAATTAGTTTGGCATCCTCTTGTGGTGAAGGGTACATAACATGATGGGTTAGGTGGAAGCCAGGCATTGCTGCTGCCAGCCTCCTGAGGCAGAAGATCTGTCCACACTGTAGTACAGTCACACATACTCTGTTAAGTATTTCTGGGCTCTCAAAGAACTGCATGAAGTTCCTTTTCAAAGGACTTGGCTGTCGCCCTGATTTTTTCAGCCCTCTCTTCTGTTTCACAGTTTCTTACTTTGAGTTCTTTCTCACGCTCTGGTCTGTAAACACTGGCAATTGTTTATCGTAACTTCAAAGTAGTTTACATTCCTGTTCTTAGAGATATGGACAGCTAATGGACAGTTGTCCTATCCAGTGGGATAGGGAGAGGTGTCAACCTTCTCCCCCAATCCCTGGCCTTTTTAGAGATACTATATATTGGAGTCAGACTTTCAAATAAAGTAAAGTTTTAGTTCATGCCTCCTGATCAAAGTGTGAGTGTGTGTTCTGTGTGTGTGTGATGTACTGCGTCACTTGGCCGTTTATGTACACTAGATTCTTCTGCTGAAAAGAGTGCTCTAGCATGTGGGATGTGCATAAGGAGTAGGCGCAACCATATCGCCAGACAGACTACGTGTGCTAAAACCTCACCTACTGGTTATCTGCTTAGTCACTTGATGAAGGATACAAGTGAATTGCTCTTGCTGGGACAGAAGCAGAACTATATTTTCCTGCACTGGGCTATTGCTGCTCAGATTTTGTCCTCATCATATCAAGACTCCAACTTAATATGTATACCATTGTTTGGGCTGATTATGCTACATGAATTAAGTAGCTTTGTTTGCAATAATGCTCTACTCAGACACCTGATTTTAGAGATCAACTCTTAAAGATGTAGATGCATATTATTAGCATCTACTAATGAAACTAATTATTAGCGTCTACCCTGAAACACACTAGTGAATGCAAATGTGGTTCTGCTTTGTAGTTCTGATAATTAATATTCATACAGGTATTTTTTACTTGCATTTAAGGCCAGAAGGGAGCATTATGTCATCTTCTGTGATCTTATGTATGATATCTGCCACTGAATTTCAGCCAGTTGATGCCAACTGTTTATTTTTTTAAAAGGATATTTGGTCTTGTACCAAAAATCAACAGATAGATTCTGTCTCTTTCCATCAGTTTGAGTCAGTGCACAAACATCTTTCTTTTAAAAAATTCATGTCCTCTTTATACCTTGACTGCATCTGGATTCTAGTTATTATGGTTTATTAAAGCTTTTCTTTGCTAAAATAGAACGATCTTTAATGCCAGGTATCCGCTCCTCAAGGAAATACTTATGCATTGTGTCAAGCCACCCTTCAATCTTCTTTATGACATGCTAAACAGATTAAGTTTTTAAGTCTCTCCCTCCAAGGCATTTTCTCAGCACTCAGTGATTTTTGATTCTTTTCTCAGCTTTCTCCAATTTGTTAAACATGAAAAGCAGTGGAATATGCAGTATTCCAACAAAGAAGTCAGCCACATCACCCTGAGAGATTAAGTCCCCACTTCTTTGTTTACAGCCAGGGATCAGGTTATGCTTAGGTTACTGTGAACTGTTTTTCTCTTGTAAATCCATTTCAGGATTCCCCTGTCCATGACCAAGGACTGCAATTATTTGTTATAGATGTATAAAACATTGTGTTCTTGAACATCTTACACCTGCTATGTGATCTAAGCGATTCAACAAGAATGGTGATGATAACAGATAGTAACAAAACAGTCTCCAAGTTTTGCCAGCAGTATGTCTAAGGAATTTTTTTGTGCTAGAACAGTAACAAAAATGCCCAATAGTAGCATTTAGCTGCTCTCAGCAGAGCACCACCAGAAGCATTCTAATTTGATGAATCTTTATTATCCTGATACATGAGATGTAGCTGTTCTAGATCTACTTTGTTAAAGCTACTTAAATTGTTGAACATGTAGTTGCATGAAAAAGACTGTCAAAAGACCAAATTTTTCAGATTTACAGTTACCATTATTCACTTAAAACAATTCCATGAAAAACTGAATATAATGCATACAGATACATGCATATGTAGATACATAATATCCCCGATAATTAAAAACCACAAACATTTTGATGAATTTTGGAACCCTTGTCATTATCACTTGCCTTGATGACACTTTTAGGACATTTACAGTTTCATGGTTTTCATCCCAGTTTTTTTTAATATGCATCTTTGGGATGAAAATTGCATATTTTTCTTTCTTTATACCTTCTTATCAAGCTTTTCTGGACACAGAAAAACACACAGTGTTGCTTTTTTTCTCTTGTGTTATGCTTTGTATTGCAATAATTAACAGAGAATTTCAACAATCAGGAAAAAATAAAAGAAAAACCTTATCAACAAAACCAATGTACAAATGTATCATGTTTGTGCCTGTTTCACCACAAGTTTTAGTCAAGAAGTAACTAAATAGATCTAGAAAGATTTAGAAAGATGGTTGTACTTTCATATTTTTTTGCATTTTTAATATGAAACATTCAAATAAAAACATATCAAGAGACTACTGGGATTGCAAATTGAAAACAAGCATACAAATTGGGAAGTCCCAATAGAGGAGCCTCACGCAATACATTGTTTGCAGAATCCTGACACACTGAGATTTAGATGGCATAGCAAGAAATTGTATAAAAAGCCTGTAGTAAAGACATCTTTCACCATCAGCATCTCAGTCCCGCCCAAATTCTGTACAATTAACACACAGGTAATGAAGAATCAAACCCACACTATGAAGCAAGGGTAGATTAAGATACGTGGATGATTATAGGTACACAGCTTAAATATGTGTTATTTTTTGAATAATGAGGTACCTCTGATTTTCTCAAAGCAGAAGTGACAGTGGTCTCAGGAAAAGCTGTCAGTGGCACCAATGAACTTAAGTGCCTGCACTGTTCTGTGCACCTGGAACTGTACCATGTACTTGATCTGGTGAACTCAGGCTGTACCACTTCTGGTGGACAATCCTAGAAGTACTTGCATCTCAAGAAGCCTCAGTGGGAGTCATTGTAAATCCCATAGTATTGGAAATCCCCAGGATCTCCTGGATAAATAAAATAGCCACAGAGGAATGGATGAAGAGCTGATCTCATAACAATGTGTTTCCTCTCTTGGAAGAAGTGCTAACATAAAATGGATTGAGATACTTTTACCATGAATCCAACTACAAGCAGGAGTGGATGAACTGCCCATGGCAGTTCTGCCAAAGACCTTGATTTGACAGAAGAAATTAATTCTGCACAACATCTGTGAGTGACTGACATGATAGGGTGATGGCAATGAAGCAGTGGAAGTGGTCTTGGCCTACATTACCAAGGAGAAGGATGAAGACCCAAGGTGCAATAGAACTAGAAAGCAGACTACCCTAGGCACTAGGTCAAACTGTCAGCCACAGTTTTGCAAGTAGGTAATGCACGTGGTGTCAACCCAAGTGTTACTGTGTGGTTACTGATAGTAATGTTACACTTGGTTGGCATAGGGCATAGTAGCATTTGCAGTTCAAAGTATCACAGAAAGCTGGAATAGCAATTCTTCCTCACTTTATATTTTACTAACCAAGTGGGCAAAGCATCCATGCAGCTGCCTGGCTGTGGTAGTTTAACTGGGACACTGATCTTAGGGGATAAGTGACAGCTGTCAACAGGTGATGCGCAACATGAATCACAGGGAAAAAAAAAGGAAATTGAGAAAATAAAAATAGCTCCATTATTAGCAACATAACTAACAGATGAAGAACATATTTGCAGACAGTAGACAAGTTTGCCATTTTTCTGATTTCTTGTAGCTTCCTAAGCCAACTAAGTGGAATTTGCTCTCTGAAAACAAGAAATTAACAACCAGAGAGCAAATCTAAACATGGCAATTTGGAGTTGAATTCTAAGCAAAATAAATGTGAAGAAAACCTTCCAAAGCAGAAGTTTTACACTATCTGAGAGTCTGAGCTCAGGGGTCAATAGAACAAAAAGGATATAGTGCTATATTTGTTGCGAGTAACGTAGTGAGTATCATGTACAGATTAAAATCTAATACAAATTATTTAAAAACCTTTGTCATGTATGGTAAAACAAACAAACAGAAAACCAAACTCAACAAACAAAACAAACAATAAACAGAAAAAAGTCACTCAACTTTAATCACTTGCAAGAAAAGAAAATAATAACCATAGTAAAAACACTTCCTAAGTCCATTACATGTAGCTAGTCAAATGAGATCATGTATCGGTGGGGGATTTTGTTAATATCTAAAGGTGCTGCCTTTCTTGAAGACACTAGTAAACATTGTCCAAGTTGCTACTAGAGGGAAGCACTCATACATGTTCCTTTTTTTTTTTTTGTGTATACATTTGGCCTTGTTAAAGGCCAGATTTTTTAAACTATTTTGAGAGTAATTTAGGAGAATATTACTCTGTCTAAAGAAAAAGGAAAAATACAGCATTCAAATCCAGTAAAGATTTTAGGATCAGTATTCTATCTTGCTCCACAAACCAGCAAGCATGAGAATGACATTTTTAAAGGCTGTTTCTGAATCTGGCCATCCAATTGCTTGGATTGCAGTAGGTTACTGAGACTTAGTAAGATACTTCAAGCTCCTTGTCAAAAGAAGTAAGATCATAGGTCCCTTGTTCTTTCCTAAGAAGGAGTCTAAACTACTCAGTTGAACCTGAAAGTTCAGGCGGAGATGATAGTCTTTCCACCACGAGTAAATGCTTATACTATTTTTAATAATGAAAGAAAAATTGTGAGTGTATAACAAATATTGTGTAGGTGGAATAATTTTCCAGAATGTACAATCAGTGGCATTATAGACTCTATCTTTCAGGAGTGTCATGTGGGATGGCAAAAAGGTGGGAGGAAGATGAATTTGAACACTCAGAGCATAACATGCAAAGTACTCATAGCTTTATTTAAGTCAAGATTATTTAGTAGCATATAGGAGACTTCAAACTCCGAAAATAGACTGAAGTCTTCACTAACCATACATTAAGGGAATTAAAAAGCCAAATCTTCCACTTTCTCTAAAGTAACTGCTGTTTTCTTGTATTGTTGATACCATACTCTGTGACTACGGTGGTAGAGGGTTGTAACTGTAGTAGACACATCATAGTTAAATAGAAACGGGTGATTTTGGTATTGGAGGCTTAATTGCCACCAGCCTGTAGTTGTTTTCCCAGAATCCTAGGAGACTCTCAATAAAGCCTACAATATTAATATGTTTACATCCCACAGAATTGCTATAAGGACAGTTGCAGCATCTTTACATGTTCCACAGGAAATTCAACATCATTTTTTTGACTTAAAGGTTATATTTTTATATGTTAAAGGTACTTATGCAATTCAAAAGCTGCAGGTATTATTTTGTGTTTTAGTAGTAATAAGCAGGGAATTATGGGTAAAATATGTGGTCACACTTGTCTTGAAGACTATAGCAGCAGAGGGAAGATCTCCTCCCTAACCTGCACCATTCGGGTGTGACACCATCACAAATACACTCTTCTGTTTAAGGCAGTCGTAATAATGGTAGGGTTTCAAGAATGAATGGTTTGAGATTGACTTATCACTTTGAAAGTGAAATATTGTGCAATGTGCATGTCACAAATATTATGTCAGCATAATTAAATTGGAAAATTTAATTAATCTAGCATCTCAAGTAAATTTTTGTGGATAATTTTAATTTACACCTGTCCAGTTTCAATGTAACAACAACCTACTAAATAGGAATGGTAAACAATTTGCCTTTCGCATTGGTTTAAAGGTCTTTGGAGAACTAGGTTCACAGATTAACTTCATTATCCCTTCATGCTGCTGCTAATCCATCTGTAACAGGTATGATTCATTTAAATATTTGTGAAGAACAGATGCTTCAGTGTGGATTCAATCCAGATAATCAGAGATGTACACATGAATTTTACTAAATGGGATACAGAATGCTGCTCTACTTGCTTTGTCTGCAGTCTAAAGACAAGACTGGGATCAAGACCTTGAAATTTAAACACTTAAAGTGTTTAAAATTTTATGTGCCTTTCACTATATATATCAAGTAAGTTAACTCCTCATACAGCTAAGAGGAGTTAAAACAAAACAGTCGGTTTAGACAGAAATGAATATGTACAAAGTTTCATATGTACCCACAGTGGTAGGGACAGGCTGTAATAAATTAGGATATTCATTTTTTTTTTGTTATGCTTTAGCTATACTCCCAGCTTCACAAAGAGAAGGCTTCCTAATTAGTTTTTAGCATCTGGAGTTATTTCTTGCAATCTTTAACTTTGTAAGGGACTATAGTTTTGTTGTTGGTTAGGAGAGGATGTGAAGTTCACTGCAATTATTTTTCAGATCCCTTATGTGTTATAACTTTCCTGTTACTTCCAGAACTGAAACCATGTCATTATTGACACTTAAAATTTTAAAAAGCAGATCAAACTAATAACTTCATAGAAAACCAGAGCAGGTATGAGAGTTAGGTTGGGTATGTCTGATATTATCAAAACCAATGAATTCCAAACTTCTTTTCAGGTAGGTGTCTTTTGCCCAGTCTATGGAACAGAGGTAATGAAAAGGAAATGCTTGCTCCCATTGAAGCAGAACACAGAGTTGAAGCATTCAACTTACAAGAAAAGCCTTGATAATGATTTCAGGTGAGACCCCATCTGAACTGAAACCAGCTTTCTCAGTCTTTTCAAACTTGCTGTGCAGATAGATAGTAGTTTAACATATTGAGCTTGAGGTTTTTTAAGTGAGACATAATTATAGTATAAACATATTAAAATAGGACTAAGTATTGTGAAATAACCAAAGCAGTTCCTCTATTTATTTAAGTCAAGACTGTGGACAAAATTAACTGGGTGCCATTTTCCACATTTAAGGACAACTTTTAGTTGCATTAATACAATTTCCAGTATTCCCTAGGACATCACTGCTTTAACATAGTATTTATATGGTCTGTTATTTCTACAAACCTTCTAACTTCTTGTACTTATTGCCTCTCAACAGTATACCCTTCTTTTGACTGATGTGTCATTTAGGTTTGTACTCATATGTGTGTGTGTGCTGGAAACAGAAGTAGTGTCAGCCAAGCAGCCAAGGTCTCTGCCCTACTGTCCTTATATTTTCTAAGGCAAATCCATTTTACCTGTTTACAATAGGAGTCCAGCTATCTCTGGACAGAAACATATTTGAAACTCAACTGCTGAATAATATGGGTGAGGTTTTGAAATTAATTTAAAGTATCTTGCTTTAAAAAGCACCCTTGACTTGCATCTGCTTGGAGGTAGAAGGTCTAGTGTGAAGTGTATTTTCAGGCCTGTGCTCAGAAACTTGTGCCATGTATTCACTGCAGGAACAGTTTAGTAATTTTACTCTGAATGTTTTTCTTCATAATTATTCTTGTTCTCATCTTTTTTGTTACATTTTTTGTTCATGATGGTAAAACAATAAACTCTTCTGTAAGGTAATCCCCTGTTAGCTTTGCAGCTTCTGTGATAATCTCTTGTTAGCTTTGCTGCTGGTATTCCTGAAGCTGATTTGCATTTCCTAATCCAGAGCTGAATCTCTTTGCTCTGGGTACTTACATTTATATGGATATGTATTAAATAATTAAGTGAAAGATTGTCCCCATAGAACCTAACACATATTGAAGACATTTCGTGTAAGCTGATGTTTAAATGGTTTTCAAACCAAGCATGACTTTTTTTTTTCTGACTTATCTTTTCATCTGGGAACAGACAAACCATGGTGAGGCAGCTGTGCCCCTGCAGCCCATGGAAATCCGTGATGGAGCAGAGGTCCACCTGCAGCCCCTGGAGGGTCCCTTGCCAGAGCAGGTGGATGCCCGAAGAAGCAAGATCCTGGCAGGACCTGTAGACCTATGGGGGGAGAAACCTGTAGTAGAGCAGGAACTTGTGGCCACATGGGAGGGACCTACACTGGAGCAGTTTGTGAATAACTGCAGCCTGTGGGAAGGATTCAGGTTGGAGAAGTTGGTGGAAGATGGTCTCCTATGGGAGGGTCCTCATGCTGAAGCAGGGGAATAGTGTGAGAGGTCCTCCTCCTGGAGAGGAAGGAGCAGCAGAGACAACATGGGATCATCTGACTGCAGCCCCCATTCCCTGTCCATCTGTGACACTGGAGGGAAGAGGCAGAGAATTCAGGAGTGAAGTTGAGCCCAGAAAAAAAGGAGGGATGGCAGGGAAATATTTTTGAGAGTTGGTTTTATTTCTCATTACCATACTCTAATTGGATTGGTAATAAATTGAACTAATTTCCCTAAATCTAGTCTGTTTTGCCTATGACAGGAATGGGTAAGTGATCTCTTCCTGCTCTTACTTTGATCCATGAAACATTTGCTATAGCTGTGGAGGGCAATGACAGTGGCATCCAGCCAAGGTCAACCCACACAAAGTTTAAAATACTTCACATTTTCAGCCTGGCTATGTTCTTACACTACAATGCTGATTTGGCTCTCCTAAGTGTCTTTTCAAAAAAACATTGTCCAAAAAGGTCAACAGACATTAACACACCTCATGATACTTGAGGTAGTAACAGTATAGTAACATAGAAAGCAGATTGTTTGTTGGACTAGCTACACTTATACTTCAATGTATACTAGAAAATTGTATTTGTATTGACGGAGAATATAATTTGTAATTATTAAGTTAATTAGACTGCTGGGATTAATTTTTCAAGATAGTCTATCCTTTTCATGCTTATAAACCCTAAATTGTCATTAAGCCATCATATTAATACAGAGCTAAAGAACACTTGCATTTCACATTTTTGAATACCTCCTAATTGGGAGAGGTGATTCAATCTAAGATTCCCACTAAAGCGCTTAATAGAGTGCAATTTTTTTCATTTGCTGTGATAATGGTAAAACAAGCACCACATGATAGGTACCTTAAGTATACATCCATGTAAAGATTTAAGTCTTTAAATATAATATATACCCTAAGAAAATTCTTGGTTATGCTTTGATTGCTGTTTTAGTTTCCCTGAAGATATGGATTATTCTATTCTGTATGTGTCTGTTTATCCAAGATAACATGCAATGCATTCATCACAATATTATGAAATTCATTTATGGATAAAGCAAAAGGAAAGTTTATAAACAAAAAAAAATCAAATGTGTGGTGTGTTGGTGTAGTTGTAAATGATTTCATGTTGAATATTCAATTCCAACTATTAATTCATTGTATAATATTTCTTGGAATCTTATTTTAAAGTCAGTGAAATAGGATGATAGAAATATTTACATCAGTAGAATTGTATACACAAATAAAAAGTTTACTAAAACTAAATGTAACGAAAAATACTGAAGTGAAGTCAATATGAGCTTTTCTAGGCAATCTGGCTTCATAGTACTTATCTTTTATATGAGGAGTATAAAGCATGCTATTAAATTTATTTGCAAAAGCAAATAGTGGTGCTTTGTTGCAAGTACTATAGCTGTATTCTCAAGGAAGACGTTGGTGTGTCTCATTCAGGAACAAAACATTATGAAAAAAATTGTTAGTCTGGTTTCAATTAAGGATGGTATTTTTCAGTATTAACATCCTGGTCAACTGTTCCCACCCTTCCTCCCTTCCTTCCTTTTTTTCCTCTCTTCTCTTTCTTTTTCTTCTCACTCTGCCCCCACCACCAAACCCGCCCCCCACCAAAAAAAAAAAAAAAAAAGAAAAAAGGAGGGGTGAAATAGGTCACTAGGCAGTTTTATCTTATTTATTGAGAGTAATTGAAGCTCAGGACAGAAATCAGCAATTGCTACACTACTGCCAGCCATATGCATGAGCAGGTTTTTTTCCAATGGCATGCATCAATATCTGTGCAATGCCAAAACCCTAGAGCCTCAGTACCTTGAAAAGCACATCTGTGAGGAGTAATAGTCCTATTAACCACAGCAATTGATTAATGGCAACTTACCTCTATGGGAGGCAGCTTCTCTCAGCAACTCTTAAGTTTTGTTTTGCACACTTCAACAGCAGAAAGAATATATAACTCAGTATACCACCCTTCAGACCTGACTTGGATGTGATGTGGCTCATTGGGTAGGGAGAGATCAATGGGGCTTGAATGAAAAAGGGCTCTCTGAAGGTTGGCAGCTGAAAGCCAAAAGAGGATATCTTTAAATTTTATTGTAAGAGTAAATCCATTTTTCAACATTAAAGTTTGCAACTTCAGACTTGTGACTGTTAAGTGACCATATAACAGCAATAAAAGATTTTCTTTTAGAAACTGTGTTTGTCCAGAAGTTTGCAATATATTCTGTTGAAGAAGCCCTTACTACCACCTTTGATTCTTAGTCTGTATCATCACCTACACACCACACCTCTCTCCTTAAGAACAGGATTATACTAACCTGAATCACTTTGCAAGCCTATTATCTCTACAAATTTCAGTTGTAGGAATTAGAACAGAAGTCTCAATTTCTTGCAGAAAGCTCTGATGCATTATATATTTTGATCCCAGGTCCCGATGAAATTATTTTTTTTTCATATCCTTGCAGTTTTAATGAAAAGCGTAAAAATATTTTAGCATCGTTAGTTTTAAGGAAACACATAAGCATTCCCAGAGCTAATCTGGTTCATCATAGTTCAGTAAAATTATCAAACTGTATCATTTCATGTCAGCTAAATGTTAACTTGTACTTGACAAATGTAATTCCTCTTCCCATAAAGCTGCAGTGTATAAACTTCACGTGACATTTCTCTCATTGGGCCAGGCTGCTGCTGCAAGTAAATATTCCATAGACAGGCTTCATAAAAAAATCAAAATGCCTGAATAAGTTTGTCATGTTGGAGCTTGTAATGCTGTACTGCTGCAAAAAACATTTGTAGGGTTGTGGAAATTTTTTCAAATTAAATTTGGAAAATGATGATAGCTGACAATCAGAGCAGTGACTTTTTTTATATATATATCTGAATATGGCTAACTCTAATTCTTTAAAGTCTTCTATCAAGACTTGATTGGCCATAACAAAGGTCAGATTTAAATTTAAGGAGATTACTTAAAAAAATATGCTGGGTTGAGTTCCATATATAAACCTTTGGATCTTTATATTAAACTTTGTTCTCTGAGAGCTGATTCTCTTCACCCATGAATCAATAACTAAATATACTTATTAAAAAAAAGACAAAAAAGTATGCACGCAAGATAGGAATTACTAATTTTTAAAGCATTACTTAAATGCTTTTAAACAGTTCACATTTTTTATATTTTATCTCCTAGGGAAGTGTTAGGCTAACGTTTCCCTTTCATGCAGCTATCTTCAGTCTTTAAATTTTTTTAAAGGTTTCTGGATTAGAAGGTCTGATCTGAGTTAGTAATCTGGTGACTTGTCACATTCATGTCAGCTGCTTCTCATTTCATCCTCCCTAGCCAAGCTTCACAACACTCCTTGTTTCCAGAGCCACATATTGGGCACCTGCTTGCTACTGCACCTTCTTTTCATTTGCTGTTGTTTGAGGTACTCTCACTCCATTGCTTGCTCCTGTATCCATCCCATCTCTGCTACCTGAGCCTCACACTGCTTTTGTTTTTGCTCTGATAACCCCTCTAGGCAATTCCCACAGATCTTCTCTGGTTATTCTATCATGTCTTAGGGGGGCTCGTATGATACTAAGAAAGGCAGTCTTCCACCTCAAAGAAAGCTTTTAAACTCCTCTATTGAACACATCTCACAGGGAAATTTAAGTTTAAAAGACGTGCATAGGCCACATTTTTTCTTTATAAAGCCTTTAGAAGACTTTTACCCAACAATTTCTGTTGTTGTCCCAAGGTCATTTGCATTGTATTTACATTTCAGCACCCCAAAATATTCTATTTTCCAAGGTAAGACCACCTATTTCCCCCATTACTCTGTTAACTAACTCTCAAGAACAATAACACAGCAAATGTAAACCAGTCAGATTCCATGTAATCCTTCACATTACTCTCACCTTCTCTAGCACTGCACTTCTTTCCCACACCTATACTCCTTCCTCCATCATTCCTTGAGAAAAGAATAAAGAGATGTCTTCCTTTCACTTAAGGCCTTCCTTACCATGTCCATGTTCATACACACCATGGTGCAGCAGCCATGGTGTATTGGTTTGGCATGAATGGTAAAAAAACAATTCGTGATCTGCTTTAAAACTGACAGCCAGGCTGGCCAATTAGATACAAGTGTACACCTCTGGGACACATGGCTTAAATACAGGTGAGATTTTGGGAAAGCCCTCTTTCTGCTGCGGCCCTGCCATGAGGTAACATCGAGAGCGGGGTGGGGAGGGGGACAGCAGCAGAGCCCAGCTCAGGCCCTACCACCCCCGGGGCTGTGTCGGGGCTGGCCCTGGCTGGAGCCGAGCCGGGCCCCCGAGCCCAGCAGATGCCGGCAGCGAAAGGGGAGCCACGGCTGCTGACATCCAGCTGATCCTACGGCCTGCCCCACGCCGCCGGCCGGGCCGAGGGAGATGATCCCCTCCCACCCCCTGGGTCACTGGCGAGCAGCACAGAGCCCGGGCTGGGCCAAACCCACCCCATAAGACCGAGGGGTGGAGGGGGACAGAAGATCTGGGCCACCATTTCTGAGCTTTTCTACACCTCCTGGATTTGAGGCTTTCACAGATACCACAGCAGAGACCAGGTGGCCATCTGTACACCCAGGAAGGAAATATTAACTCTTTCCTAGCACCGACTGAGACTTTTTTAAACTCTAACCCTTCTCAAAGAGAGAGGAAAGGCCAAATTGGAGATCTGAAAAGGGATAATATGAAGATATCAAAGTCATTAAAGGAAGAGTGACTTCTTAAGTAGAGGAGATGACAAGTTGCCTTAGTTCTAGGCTGTAAATCTCCTTTGATTTTTGGTAATGTACTGTAATATTTCCTTTAAATCGTGGACTAAAAATGGGGAGATGATTTTGTTGATTCAAGCAAAGGTGTCTGCGATTTTACTGAGTAGATATTGAATTAGAAACTGTGATCTAGTGATTCTGAGATGTTTGAAGCCTCGTCACCAGTGAAGAATGAGAAATCATTTGTTGTGGAGCTGTGCATCTTTAAAAGGTGAAACCCCATGTGTAAGTCCACGGTCCATATGTAGTCATGGGAAAGGCTACGTTTTGGGAGGCTCACAGATGCAGATTCTCAGCAGGCTGCTTTTGTGGGAGCTGGAAGCCACAAACAGACTGTGTCGCTTGTGGAAAGTTACCAGAACAAAATCAGGAGGGACTTGTCTCTCTCAAAGACTGAATGAAAGACTATTTTATAAGTGGTACTGACCTAGAGTTTGGATTTTCTGTCTCTTTACATTATTTCGTGGAAAAGTAAACTGTTGGTAGGAGGGAGGGGAGTGCATTTAAAAAAGGTTTCATGGTTATTTTTTGTTTGCCCTTTAGTGTGTGTTAATAAATCTAACTGTTTCTATCTTTAAGTTAAGCCTGTTTTGCCTTTCTTCTAATCCTATTCTATAGTAGGAAGATAGACCACTACACTAAATTTAACAGAACAAATTTGGTGAATGTGAAACCACTACACGTGGCTGCACACATAATCTGTGAGGTTTGTTCTATCAGCATAGACTCCAGACAGCCTCAGAGTATTATATATGTGGGAAAACAGTTTGCAGTTACAGGTTCCCTGGGTCATTTTTTGTATGCAAGTACATCCTGGTTACCGCATCAGTTATGTGAAGTCGTCTTTGTCTAGTGAGCTAGATAAAAACAGCCAGGCTATGAAATTTCTGGTCTATATGGAATTCTGAACAGAAAAGAAATAAAACTGCCCATGTTGCTGTTTCCTGCTTAAGGTATGGACTTCAGGTGATTGAAAGTTGAGATTATTGTTTAAAAATAAATGTAAGAAATTTAACAGAGTTGAGTTGTGTCAGATGAGCTTTTTACCCCCTTTTCAAGGAATGAGGAGCTCCCAGTCATTTTCATGTTCTCAGTAGTTTTAACACCTTTTTCATACAGTGACAATGGGAAGGTCTTGAGTGTATTAGGCTCAGGAAGATAACAAAAGTTTTTCAAACACCATCCCAGTGAAATCACCTGGATTTGGCAAGAGTAGCCTGAGATTTTCTAATGAAATGTTATTTTTTAGCACACTAATTAAGATATGCTTCTCTTGTTCCAGTGCAAAGTTTCCATTGAATTTTTATCTCCTACCTAAATAAAGACATGGAAAAAAAAGTGTTTTAAAATCACACAGTCCTGATCAATACATATATCCTGTCTCTTTAGAGCAGGTGTCTTAAAAATCTCTGTAATCCAATGTCATGATTGCATACCATTCTATGGTTACTATAATTGCCCAACAATAGTCAGAATCTGATGGATGTGGGCAACAAATGTTCTGAACTCTCTTGAATTTATTAAGTGTTTGGTAGATTATTTGAATACATTCTACTATTCCTAGGGATAGAGGTAACTTCTGAAAGCCACATTGCAAATATAACGGAAAAAAAAATGGCCTATTTAATGTTTTAATTGCTCAGTGCTCAGACGTCAGCTGTGCCATCAGGGTAGCATCTGATATTATGATAATACCACCTAAAAGTTCCCTGGCCCAAGAAAGGAGATACCTTTAAATATGTTCTTGGGGCCTCAGCTTTCTATTTCATTGCGGTGTTTTATTATAAAATGCATAAAAATTTCTAGTGATACAGCAAGATCTCCAAATAAATGAATAGTTCTGCTTTCTGAGTCTTCAGCACAGCTGTGTGTAAGTAACTAACGTAGCATAGAGTGGACTTGGCATTCTAGGGGAAAAAAAAGAGAGAAGTTTGTGCTCATTAATTTAACATTACCTATCCTGTGCACTGCGGTGTGCACTTTAAAGAAATACACAATCACTGATTTCAGGACTGTATAATGAATCAGAATATCAATTTAGAGCTGCAGAGTTAATAACTCTGGGAATTAAATTCGAATTAATTGTATCAGCATATTGCATTAATGTTATTTTCTGCAAAGATGGCTTTGTGTGTGCACAACGAAATCCGAAAAGCGTGTGCGCATAAGCGTGTGAGAAAGAAGTCTTTATAGTTTGGGTCGGTTTTCTGGGGGTTTTTTGTGTTTTTGTCTTGTCTGGTTTCACCGGCTCCATGCAGGCTTGCACTGAGTGCTGCAGGCAGCCGGGCGCAGCAGGGAAGCCGCAGGGAAGCCGCAGTGAAGCAGCAGTGAAGCCGCAGG
>WBMY01018383.1:1347856-1428310 GCA_013397315.1 Donacobius atricapilla | reverse complement strand
GGGCAGGGCTGCGCCGCCGCCTGCGGTGGGCCAGGGAGGCCCCCTTGCCCCTGGCAGACAGACGGGGCGAGGGGCCCCCGGGAGATCGAAGTTAAACCCCATGCTTGTGGTGCCAGCTGAACGAAATACCCAGAGCTAGTAAGTGGCCTTAGAGCGATGGCAGAAGGTGTGTGTGTGAGTGCAGGTGTAGGGGATGGTACTCTGTTCGAGGTATCCTCTTGGTAGGAGATGTGGAGGAAGGAATGGTTTTAATTCAGATTCATATCAACGGCTTATCTTCACCAGCTTTTGTATTTAAATAGGGAAATGTACAAAACTGTGTAGTGCACATACTTGCCTTTTACAAATTTCAGTGCTACTAGAGCTGGTTACACTTCTCTTTCTAGGTTGCCCTAGATTCCAGGCCAGGTTTTTGCCTACCCAGTAGTGTCTCTAGGGTTTCGCTGTACCTTCGTTTATGGCAGCAGTTAGCTTTTTAACCAAACTGTAGAGTTTTGTAATTTTTGATTTTTTGTTGTTGGTTTGTTTGTTTGTTTGTTTGGGGTTTTTTTTTAATATCTGTTAGTGTTGTGGGGAGGACTTGTGTATTGTGGTGGTGGAGGAGAAGGAAAGGAACAGTTTTTGTATCTGAATCTTTCTCTGAACTAGCAGCTTAGACAAAGAGAAGGATGGTCAAAATTTTTTGGTTTTGCTTGGTTTGTTTTTCTTTGAACAACTGTGTAGTTTATTAAGGCCAAAAATATAAAACGACAGGGATGTCTTCCCACTGGTGTCCAGTGACAAGAATGGAAGGAATGGCTTAAATTTACTGCAAGGGGAGTTCAGATGTGATGTTAGGAAAGAGATCCTAACTGATAGAGTGGTTGGGCACACAACAAGGTACCTAGGGAAGTGGTCATCGCCCCAAGCCTGTAGGTGTTCAGGAGACTTATGGACAACATTTTTGTGCATATGGTTTGACTTTTAGATTGCCCTGTGTGGAGTTGGGAGTTGGACTCAATGCCCCTTCCAAATCACGATGTCCCTTCCAATCTCACAATATTCTATAATTTTACAAGGCCAAAGTTAGTATGTAAAATTCTTATTTAAATATCTAAATAATGATCTGACTGTGGTCTTACCAAGATAAGTAATCTGATCATTGAAGTAAATCCCTTGGGTGTCACAGAGAAAAATGAACACCTTCACTCTAGGAATTAATTTTCTTTTCCACTCTTTCTGGAGTGAGTAAGCAGTAAATGTCTTGCCCTTCTACTGCTATAATTAGCTTTTTCTCAAAAGTTTAACTTATTAGGTTTTCTTAATGAAATGTGTTTAATGTTTGACACTTGATTCTCTCTTGCTGTGATGTGCTGGCGATGCAACTTTTGTTGACACTTTCATGCGGCGTGCCAGCTGTGCTACCAAGATAGCTGAAATGATCTTTCTTTAAAGTGAAATCCTTTCCCTAACAAGTAAATAATGGCAAATTAAAATTGGTATGTACAACTACTTTTTAGAGAATTTCCCAGTCCTACTGTGGAGGTGGTACATAAAAGGATGGAAATGCTTGTTTGTTTGTCCACGTATTTAGTATTACAGTTCAAGCAGGTATTTCTCCTCTGTAAAACCTGTTATTCAGTGTTTTCCTTTTTAACTGATTTAAACGAACACATCTCCGTCTTGTGGATATTTTTGCTTCCATTTTTCCTTCCTGTTTAATATTTTGGTTTTAACACAATGCTCATACAGACAAACCCTTGGCTTTATGTAGACATAGCGTATCTGTGACTGCATCTTCCAGAAATTAATGCAATACTGTAAGTGCTGCACTTTAAATGCAAGCTTAAAATAAAGTGTAACTTGTTTTTTTTCAGGGTTTTATACATTGTGCGTGTCTGTGTTTTATGTTAGAGTTGAAGTCTGACTCTTCTTGCCCTATAACCTTCATGTTAAAAGCTGTAGTAGTTTACTCAATATATATGTAATGAGGAAGACATCTGCATGTGAAGAATGAAATTTGCACTTACAGTAAGTAGTTTGGAAATAACATCTTAAAACTGTTCTGAGGAAAATTACGTGAATTGAAAGATTGCAGGATCTTGTGCTGTGGGACATTCCTGTTCGCACCACTGTCCAGAAGCACAGTGGTAACAGGGAAAGGTGATGGAAGTTAAATGTGTGAAGTGAACCGAAGATTTTCTGTACAAAGACTGGTAAAATTGACACAGCTTTTTTTTTTGGGAAGTTGGAAAAATGATTGAACGCACAATGATTTGGTCAAAGTGAATGCTGTAAGAGAAAAGACAATGTAGTGAGGTTGAAATGTGTAGCTTATGAGATAAAACCAACTCACATCTCAGTTTCCTATTTTCTCTGTGCTTTGTGTGTATCTTCGTTGACATCATTGTCCAGAAAGAGAGGTAAAGGACTAGAGTAACTGCTTCCAAATCAAATTAAAATAACCCAACTTGATTACTTGAAAAGTACTTCAGAATTAGAAGAACTTGAGATGTTGGAGTTAAATCTTAAGGAAGGAAAGTATTCTTGGTGAAGACAATGATTTTATGATTGAATTAATGAAAAATAATTAATTTACCTTTTTAAGTGTTGACTACATAGAAAAGTATCCATAAAGTCTGAATGATTGGAGGTGTCTGGATCAGTTGTATGAGCCTGGAAGAGCTGGAGATGACTTTGCAGGAGGGAGAAGACTGAGTTAAGATAATAGGTGTTTCTGAGGACTTGATACTAGCAGAGAAAATAACCAGGGAAACTGGAAAATATTGTTATAAATTTTTGTGTTGACTGTGAAATACTACATTAAAGCTGTGTTTAGAAAATATGCAAGTTCTTAAATTGCTAAAATACATTGTCCTATAGAGTAAAATATTCTTAATGAAAACTAAAGAAACTGTCTTCTCTGGCAAATTACTGAGAAGTGGTAAGGTTGGTTTTAAATTTGATTAAATCTGCAAGAACTTAAAGAGCTATTTGAAAATAGATTTGAATTAGTATATTATTAGTCATCTGGTTTAATTGAAGCTATTTTTAGAAAGACTTAATAAAATTATAAACACATGAACATTCCTATTGCTTTGTTTTCACCTTGCTGTGCCTTTTCCATATTATAGACATTCATGACAGCCTTCACAAATGAGGAGATAAACAGAAAACATTGGAATGTCTAATTTGAAAATGAAATGAAGAACAACACTACTACTTTCCCCCATAGGTCCCACTTAAAAGCTAACTAGAGTTGAAAAGTCTGCTTTTATGATTTTAATTCTGATGCTGAACAGTACCTTTATTTAAAGTGAAGTAAAAAAAATACTACTTAGTCTTTTACTCTATCTCATAGTGCTGTTTTCAATGACCTGTAACATTCTTTTCTTCTGATCAGTGTTATGCATGCAGATTTAACTGAAAGAAATATTAGGAAACATGGTAGACCAAGCAGAGAAAAAGAAGAGAGGAAAGAAGATTTGTGATGAATGGGGAGTGTTTAGCATATATTCAATTTCACATATAGTTTTAGAAATCTTCCTTTTTCAGGCCTGTGGTACTATTAAAAAACATAGTGATAATTACAACTTAAGTTTCTTCTCTTGGTCTGCCGAATTTCTATTTAACATTAAACTTGAATATAAAGCCTTCTTGGTCTTGTAATTGTGAAAATTTGGGGTTTGGTCTCCAGACTGGAGCACTGCATGCTTTTGCTTTTGACACAGAATGCATGACAGCATTTGGCAGTTACACCAATTGCAGACTCCTCTTTAAAAACTTTATTGAAAATTGAGATGTAGCAAATGTTGACTCTGGGGCGGGGAAACATAGGCCTGACTGTGGGTTTGCCTTCAAGCCATTTTGAAGATGTAAAGTGGAGATTTTATATGCATTTGTGTAATTGGACATGTTAACTATTGTTACAGTAGAGAGAGGTTTTTTCCAACCATGCTTAAAGCTTTAAAATACGTGTTCCTGGTCTGAAGTGAAATAACAGTTTTAAGCCATGCCTGAAAGTGTAAAATTCATTAAATGCAATTCGAAATGTTTTTTTTTTACTCTGTCCTAAAAAGAATGGGGACAGCATAGAGGGGAAAAAAAAAAAAGTCTGCAAGAATTTTTTTTCGGCTGTTGTTTTTTTGCAACCCCATAAAACATATATATCCCTCTCTCCTTTATTTCTAATTAACTAAAGTTTTGCAAAAACTTGGCAAAATTGACTAGCAGTTCTGGCTTTAACCAATCTGTATCGAAAACTTCAATGACTGCATACAATAAGTAAAATAAAGGATGCTTATAGCAGCCTGATAGCATTTTGTGATTGGTTTACTAAAACTTTTCTGTCCCAGATGTCTGTTCGGCATCCTTGCTGTCATAAGACAGATCAGTGACATAATTGATCTTTTCTCCTGTTCTGTTCTATAACCATTTATACAGCACATCCTGTGCAACCACATGGAAAATACAGATTGTATCTGCTTGAGTTCTACATGCTCTGGAAAAACCAGTCAGTAAAACTAGAATGGGAAAAGCACTGGGTTGTTTGGATATTGATTTGGGTCTTCAGATTTATTCTCTTAATTTTTAAAAGTGTTTTCAAGGTCGCATTTTATTGGCTAAGATAATGGTCAGAACTGACGAAGGCCCTTTACCTGGTATTTGGTTTAGTCCTTGTTCTCTTTTTCCTGTAAACATGACAGCAGCTAAAATGACAAAAAAACAATGTTTTCTTTTTATCTAAGGCTATGGTTTTATAAAAAATGTATAGTTTCTTCTTCATTGTTTGTATGTATAAAATGTAATAGCTATTGGTTTTGTGGGGGTTTTTTTTGTTTTGTTTTGTGGTTGTTTTTTGTTGTTTTTTTTTTCTTTTTTACAACTTTCAATAATGAGGGATTGCCATTAACCAAATGGAAAGATGTTATAATGAACCTGAAAGCTACATTTCAGACAGGGAAACTCATGAAGTGTGATTATCACAAGTCCTTCATATTCTAAGGTAGATAAATAAATACATACATGCATTGAGTGGACTGCTTCTGACTAAAAAAAAGGCCTGGCAATAGTTTGGTTACAGAAAACTGTCCTGTGACATAGAAAAGATGTGTACGCTTGCCATTGCAGGCTTCTTCATGAAAACACTCTGCTTCCTGAGTGTTAAAGTAGTGGCAGGACTTGAAGCGTTTCTCTGGACAGACTGTTCTCCCACCTAATAGAATTTGTTATTAGGATTTTGCTTTCTTCTGATGATTGTATATGATAGTACCATTCTGGAATACCCCAGGTTCGTAATCTCTTCTTAAGCATTGTAATCCTTAGCCTAACTGTGCCATTCCATTGATTTTTCTCATTCTTTGATGCTGAATCTAAAGCAACTAAGTTTTGCATTTCAGATGAACTGGTCATTAAGCTGAACGGAGTTTGGCTGTGTTGCATAGAACATTTTGTATATCAAGTTCATAACATAAGTGGTAATTACAGTTATCCAGTCCCTCCGGAATAACATTTTGAGCTCACAGAGCTCCTCAAGGTTATAGGCTGTAGCATCTGCTGCTTGAATGATAGAAACCATTTTCTATTCTGCTTTTACTTTGGCTTTTTTTATAGTTTCAAATCACTATTGCTGTCTTCTCTACTATTACAAAATTAACATGTTCGGCTGCTTTTGTTATCCAGTTGCCTTAAAAAGGCCAATTATGACAGTCTACTGAATCATGGATATTGACATTTTGGTTTAGCTTTTTGCGACTTCACTGTGTATGTATTCATGTCTGTGCCATGTAAATATCTCTTCAATGTAGATTTTTGATCTTGTCAAGCAAAAGTTTAGGTAGTACTATAAAATTCCCATTTATAGTTTAAGGTTCATTTCTGTTTTTTTTTTTTAATAATTTATACTAAGCATTTTTGTCAACTTGATTGTTTTGTGAATTCTTTAGATACTTAGCCTGTTTTTCATGAAAAATAATTGACAGGTGTTCAGGTAATTTATTAGCTAATTCCCTTTATATTTTCCTGTTTTACATGCCTACATGCTAAGGCTTTTTCACACATTTTGTTCTGAGATCTTATCAGTGTCTGGGGTGCATTCTGAATCTAAATTTAGGCCTTTAATTCAAAACTTTGCTGTCCTGCAAGAGTTTGTTTAGTATAATGATTTGTTATACTGCAGTGGTTTTTCTGCACTATGCTGAGGAATATGGTTATTTCAACAATAAAGTAGGAGAGGTATTTTTGGTTGGTACTGCTTAAACGTTCCATGGTAATTGTAGCTGCTTTGTCTTTGTTTGCTTCAGTGGTTCAAAATGTTACTTAAAATATTTCAGTTTTTTTACTTTTCTTACTTATCAAGTCCATATGACCCTCTTCTGTGTTTGGTAGTAAGCTGCAGTGAAATATGGAACTTAAAATTATTTTTATTTTTAATCCTATTAAAGTATTTTGGTGAGAAATCTTTGCCTTTCTATAAAAGATGTAGCTAGAGATTCAGATTCTGCATGGGAGATTAATGTAGGGAGTGATAAAGCTGATCAGACAATTTTTTGAGATACAGATCCTTTCTCTACTTTGTTTTTTCAAGTTTATTTAACAGGATCGAAAAGGTATTTGAATATGAGTAAAATATCTGTTTCTGTTTTGACTGACACAGGTAATGTTCTTCTAGATACCGTAGGAGTTGCAGGGCTGGGGCTACATGAGTGAAGGAATAAATTACCTCTATCTACATATGTTTAGGTGTCTTTCCAAAGAGAGGAATTCAAGCTACAATTAAGTGAGGGAATTGTAGAGCAATTTAATTAACAGGAGTAGAGCACCACATTGTAGGTCACAGTACCAGTGCTCTGCGTAGTCAGTGATCTTGAAGTAGGGAATACAAAATGCAAAAAGATTTTTTTGAAATCTTATAATTCTCCAGACTTTGGATGCTAAAGTCAAACCTATAAAAGCTGTGCTATTCAGAATATATTGCTGGTAAAGTATTGTGTAGACTTAAGCTACAGGAGAAGATAGTGGTGATGATTTGTATACTGATTCTTCTGTGAGGATTATGCACATTGTCCTTAAAAACAATAACAATTTAAAAAGCAAAATAATAAAAGAATAACTTGATTAGAGTAGTGTTTTTCTTTTGTCACATGGTGATGTACTGGTAATGTGGTTAAGGTGGTATAGAGTCTGGTTTCTATTCAGATCATGTGATGTGGTCCAGGCATGGCTGTTGATTATGGTTTACAGGATAGGTTTCAGGGGTGTCTGAGATGTGGGACCTGAATACTTCCACATGGGTGAAGGTGATATGGAGCACACTTCCCCCTCCTTGAGGCAAACACTGAAATTTAGAAGGGTGCACAAACTCACACAGCAATACGTGTTTTTTGTTTTCAGATGAATCCTTTGTGATGCATTTTACCAGGATGTTTTCAGATACTGGGTATTTTCAGATTATGCCTGGGGGAACAAATGCACTTGCCACCTTCTTTACCTGACTCTTAGGTGGGGCTATAACTTGATCTCATGGCCAAGTCTGGCATGCTAAAGTGTAGAACATTTTTAGAGGCCTAGAGATCATTGAGAATTCTTTCTCCTCCATTACTGCTATGTCTGTGCAACTTGAAAGTTGGATGTGAAGTAGAATAACTGTGTTGTGGATGCCTGTGGTTGATGAACTTGGTTAGCTTCTATCTTCAGATCTAGTCAGTGAAAAACAAGTTAGCCTCATGTGCAGACCTCCTGTCTGGTGTAACATTACAAATTCTTGTCACTTAAATGGAAATCCTCTCACATGTCTCCTGGACGTGATTTCCTGGTTTTCCTGTGTTTTGGAAAATAAAGGGAACTTGCTGAAATTAACTTCTTTGATAAAGCAGGTTGGTGGTTTTTTTTTTATCACTGGGCTGAAGGATAGAAAAAATACGCATGGAAAAATAAAAACTATGAAGCCAAGTTCAATGATCAAATGTACCCAGAAGTAAGTGTCCTTAAATCTTTCTGAAATCTGTTAGAGGGTAGGAACTAGTAGTGTAAAGTTATCTGAATTCTGTATTATTTTTGCATCACACTTCAAAATAATTTAGTCATGGTTTGTACTCTTGATAGCTGATAGCTCAGCTCTAAAACATTTCAGTGGAAACTTTTTCCAGATTTCTGTTCTATGCCTGATTTCCGCTAAAGCTTCCAATTAAAATGGAAAGTGCAGGAATTTCATAGGAATTTTAAGAATGTCTGTCCCAGAAAGTTCAGTCCAAAATTGAAGATGTAGGATTGTTATGCCTCTTACTTGTTCACAGCTGGTGGATTTAGTTAGTGATAATGTGACAGCACATTGAGTAGATGAGACAGGAATTGTTATGAAAAGGACAGGAATGATGCATTAATGCTGAAGTTATTGCGTAAATATTTTTGTTCTGTTGTTACATGCTTTTTCTTCTAAGCTAGGTATGAATGGAAGCTCTTGTCTAAATTTTTTTCAAATCTCTATTTATTGATAGCAGTGCACTAACTTCTTTAGTGGGCAATTTGTTTAGAAGAAAAGATATTTATATCTGCTAGTCAGACTGTAGATATTACAGTTGTTTTTTATTTCCTTTATGCTTTTTTTTGGTTTGGGGTGATAGTGAAATCAGCCAGAGAATAATCTTTCTAGTACAATTTAAAGTATTAGAAAGCAGGCATTCTTTCTTATAGTGCTGCACACATTCAGAGGATTTTGCCTCTTATTGAATGTGTATCATGAAATTTTCCAATGAGGTATTTATTCCATCCTGACAACACATAGTCACAATAACATACTTCCAAACTAATGCATAAACATCACGTTTCCTAGAACGAATTTACATGTCTCTGCCCCTTACTGGGAGTCTTTTTATGGTCTTAGAGGATCATCTAAAGGTGGTTGTATTCACTGAGAACCCCCAATATTGTAAGTGACATTGCCTTGAACATCTCTTAGGACATGTGTTGGTTTTTCTTGTTACGTAACTGCCACAAAACCACTTAGGTTCCTCATTATCTGTTTATCCAGTGGTTCCAGCTACATTCACCGTCCACTGTCTACTTCTACATTCCTTTACCCAATTTCCTAGCTACTCTTTAAGCTCTATTTTGCAACTTCAAGGAATCTGAAAATTTCTCCCTGTAGTCTGTCAGGGGCATTACTAATCATTTTCCACTTCAAATGCATTGTAAGCTTTTTCATTTTGTTGTTGCTGTAAGCTGAATAAATCAATCAATGGAGATGTGGGGGTGTGTGCCTGCATACGCACACGTGTATATGTACACACATTGGTTTGCCCTGGTACAGGTGAAATAGCATTTGCCTTGGTGTTGACATCTGTGGGTTTTTGTCCTGTAACTCTAGGTGCTATAACCAGACTTCATGGAGAATCTAGCTTTCAAAGTAAAACTTAAAACTAAAATGTTCTCATGTAACTGCATATTGGTTTGTGATGCTGCTAACATAATGCAATTTCTTTAAAAGTAATAGTTACCTGAAGTTCTGCTTTAATACATAAAGAAGGACAATCCCCATCTGTGATTTGGCTTCTTGTATTTTAGCCCATTCTGTGCATAGAAACTAAGCTTCCTTAAGACATTGTGTGCTATGAATTTGTAACATTCACAATAAGAGTTAAATTTTCAATTAAAGGTGACATCTCAGGCTTTTTTAGGGTAGAATTATGGTTACAGCATATCTGGGAAACTGATACAGTGGGAGCAGTTGATATTAATTTGATTTCTGTGAAATTTTATGCTGCTTCACATAAAGTACCCTGAATACTTACCTGTCTGTTTCTTTGGATGCGTGGATCCTCGTAAGATGATCTTCATTATTGTAGTAATTCAAAAAGTGCCTGCTCTAAAATATATCAGTTGTTTTCTCCCTCTAGAGCACTGTTTGCACTCTGAGCTGTCCTCTTACACTGATGCAGATATTTGGAGAATGTTGCAGAATTCACTGGGCCACAGAGGAGTGACAAGAGGGAAGATAATTTTCTAGCTGAATGATGATCATTTGAAAGGGGAAAGTCCTGGGTTCCCACAGCTATTTATACATTTAATCCAATAACTGTTCAGTGTAAAACATTGTAATGCAATCTGTTCAAGTAGGTTTACTTGTCCACCATCTGGACATGAATCCTGCCTGCCAAACCAGTTGGGAGGGCAGTGAAAGAAATCAAGGTTACTTTAAAGTAGTGAGGGCTCCTCAGGATAACCTCTGCACACTTGCTTTCTCTGTTTAAGCAGCTCTCACCTTCTCGGTTCTAACTTTCTGTGACAGCGGAGGTGGCTGAAGGAGCTAAGTATAGAGTGCTCAAAGAGCCAGCCCTGGAATATTTAAAGGTAATAGAGGTCTTGGTGGGAACATAAAGGTTCCCAAATCTGCATTTTTCTTTCAGTATTCTTGCCCATTTGGATATTCCAAGAATGCAATATCCAAGCGAGGGGAGATTACACAAAATCTAAGTACGTATTGTAAGTACCTGGTGGCAGACAGGAAAAGCTTGTTCAACTTTAGAATTGCCCGCTCTGGTTTCTGTTTCTGTTTGCTGTAGATTCAAATTCCTGCTCTGTGTGGATTAACCTAAGTACCTCATTACTTCTACAGATACCACACAAGATTATAATGATTTAATCTATTGGTGGTCAAATACCACATTATTTGACTTTGTTTTAATGAGAGGATAAATGAGGGGAAAGGCACTGAAGTGGATAAATTTTAGTGCAAAATTTTTTATACTGTAGAAAACATATTATCAAGTGAACTACACCTGAAAGCAGTGAAGCATAAAGTCACCCCACTCAAGAATTCTGTTATGTTTATATTGGAGCTTTAGCCACCTGTAGGGCCATCAGTAGCAGTACTGATGAAGATGGTCCCACCTGTGTAATAACTGAGTATTTTCTTCCTTATCCCCTTCATAAAGTTTGGATAGATCTGGTGACAACTTAGGGCTGTTCATTTTACAAGAGCCTCAAGTGAGTAATGTTGGCTAAGTTGTAAATTCAAGTCTGTATTGAACATTCTGAAGACATGTAGAATCATAGGAAATAGAACTTTTATCTTTCATTGCATTTTTTTTTGTCCCACCATACTAAAGTGATATTGTTGTGGTTTTGTTAGGGTATTTTTCTACTGGCATTTGTCTTAAGTGATTCAAAAATCTAGCTGACGCTGTTCAGTTATAGCAACATCAGGTTTTTTGAGCAATGAATGCATTGTGCTGTCATGCAGAGCTCATGCTTGCTTGTCTGTGAGGGAGAAAATTACGAGTTCATTAGCTGATACAGCAGCTTTGTTTTCAGAAGTAATTTGATGTCTGTACTTTTCCAAAGTGAAAAGAGAACTTTTCCTGAATCTTATGATAGTAAAAATGTTCTGGAGGAGACACGTTTTTATTCAAGTCTTTACACTGAATCTTGACTCTACAAAAAATGTAAAAAATATGCCTTAAAATGAGCTTGGAAAGACATTTTTAGCTGGTTTCCATTGTCAGAACTAAAGCCGCTTCTTTTAAGAGTGAAAAATGCATAAAATTAGAAAATTGATTTCATATGAATTTTAGAAGCTGATTTCAGAAGGTAAAAATTTGGACTTCATGATATTATGAGAATTTTTTATGAGAATGAGCTGTAATTTTGGTAAGCACATCATATTTTTATTTTTCTAACGTTGACATTAATTCCACCTCCAGCTTCCTCAATATGAGTGACTGAGGTATTCACTATAAGATACCTCAATTTGTTATATTCAACATAGAAAACAATGCTGAGTATTGGTGTTTAAACATCAGTCTATTAACATATTTAAGCCATTAGGGTTTGCATTAAAGCTTCCTGTCTGCTTGTATAGTCATGATTTAATATTCCACAATGAACTTCTGCTTTAGTCTTACTAATTGCATCTTTTTTTATTTAGATAAAAATTATGTGCTGGTATCTATGAATAGTTTTTCCTTAAACTACTCAGAAATAGGTCTAAAAGTGCAAAGTAATTATTTTATAGTAAAAGGATTAAGTGCTTTATCTGCCACTGGAGATTGTCTCCCTCCTGTTGAACCACTGAATCCATTCATTGACTTTGCACCGTGCTGTGTCCTTTCTCGTCTAATGAACTACTTACTGGGAAGGTGGTATTCTGATTAAAGGAATTCCTGCGCAGGAAACTTCTGTTTCCTAATGTATGGGTAAATGGCAAGTGTGCCAGAACCTCATGTGGATGGCTGAGAGAGGTAAAAGGTTTTGATGTTTGAAAAATGCTGAGGTACTAGGCACAAGGAATAATGCTAAACTTAATGGTTCCATCATATTTTTGTGTGTGTTTTTGCCTCCTGAGAAACAGAATTTGCCAGGAAACCGACAATAAAGTGACTAACGAATGGATGGCACAGTAAAATAAAACTATGGAGAAAGAATGTCAGAGGTAGCAAAGAATTTCTTCATAATCATTAGCAATCAAGTGTCAGTGAAATAATGTGAGGGTAGATGAAGATTTCTCTCACAATGACCATGAGCCGTGATGAAAAGTTTGAAGAAAGTATTAGGAGTACTCTGGAACATATATTAAAATAGGTGTAGTGGCTGTAATATACAAATGACCTAATTTTTAAAAGTGAAACTTACACTCAATTTATTGTGATGCCTTGAAGACTTTCTCTTCTGGCTACTTTTCTAACTTTAAAATTGCTTGTAAAATCTCTTTACTGAAATGTTTTGTCATAAGAAAAAGAAGGAAAAGGATGGTTTTGCATATCCTGAAAAGAAAGAAGGAAAAATCAACAGTTTGAATTTGCATCCAAATTTTAGTGATTAAATAAATGTGTCACATGACTATTTCTGTGTTACAATTTGTGATTTCTGGCAAGAAGAGAAAATGTGTTTTTTTCCTTAATATGAAGTAGGATTTTTATTAGTTTCTGTGCTTTCCTTTGTTGGACCCTTCACTTTCCGGTCTGATAGTAGGTTGTCCATTAAATTAACTGCGTGATGTTGCTACTGTTAACTATGTAAACTGCTGTATATATTTTTGATTGTCTTTGAGAATTACTTTTAATGTCCTAAAATTGTTCCTCTCTTTAGAGAGGCAGATTGACTTATATTTGGAGAAAAAAAATTTCAAATAGTTTCTACAGCCTGGGAGAGTTAACCTTGAAACCGATGTGGGCTTTCATTAATTTCATGTGAAGCAATGAAACAAGGTACTACTTTCTGAAATCCTTGCAGAAGAAAGAAGTTTACTGTCTTACGTTTTCAGCTTGGGAGAGAGACATTGATGGGACTGCCCCAAAGTTAAAGTCATCTGCAGACTTCGGGTATTTGAATTCATTTGTTACATAGGTCACTGGTTTCCTGTGTGACTTCTTTGGTTGCTTGTCCAGTTTGTAAACTATAAAGGTTGGTACTTCCTTTTTTCTTGCTTTTTCCATTTCATAACAAAAAAAGGTGTGTACACTGCTTTTTTTTTTTTTTTTCCCCTTTCTTTTTTTCTTGTTATTTTTGAGGTGTGGCAACACAAATTCTTTTTAATTCTTATAAGAAAAAGTAGTGGCCTTTATGTGCTCTGTGCCTTTCTTAGTAGCAAATAATATGTCAAATTTAGTAAATTTAATTTTGGAAAAAAACTGCTGTAAGTGCTGATGATAGGTTTTGTCAATCTGCAAAAGTCTGTTAGACTTAAAAGGTTTTATGAAATTTAGTTTTGTGTGTTATGATGTTTTCTGAAAGCAGAACAAACTGAATGTATAATAGAAGTCCATAAAATATTTATGGTTGCGCATGGTCAAAAAAACCCAGTTTCCCTGGTGTCTTTTGAAACTTTGACAATGCCAGCATCGTATGGTCTTGAAAAAGTGTGGATGCAAGGGTGCGTATTTTTCTAATTTTATGCAACTCTAACTATAATGCTCATAAAGAAAAAGCATGATAGTAGCTCTGTCTTTTGTAATCTCGTATCCTTCCTCTGGTAGGCATTCTACAGATTTTTGACATTTGTAGTCATCTTCTAATACAGTTTTTCATTGCCTTTTTAACCTGTTTTTTTCTTTTGATTTTCAAGGTATAACTTGTTTCCAAAACCCTCTGGGTTTTTATAAAATGTAGATTCACCAGCTGCAAACTCAAGTTGGTACAGGAAAAGTTACTTTTTTTCTTCCCGTGACTACACTCATATTCTGTTTAACCTAAAAGTCTCTTGATTTCCTTCCTATATCCCAGATGGTGGGATTTTTTTTCTTTGTGTGTAGATTGATTCTTATAATTTAGTTCCTGGGGTTTTTTTTAGTTTTTGTTATTATCTTAGCTTTTTCTGTTTTCTCTAGAAATAGAATATTCACATACATTGATGCAAACTTAAAGCCTGCTCAACTTGGAGAGCAGACCATTCTGGAACGTTTGTGGCTGCCCTGCTGAAAGCGATGCATGTATTTTCTCCCAAAAATTGTTCTCTAGTCTGTTCAAAGTCAAATTTCAGACTGCCTACTTTCACTTCCTGTATTAGGTTGTATGTCTCTTGCCCTCAGTGTAATACAGAATTATTTTTCTTCCAATTTGTTTATTCATGTTGTAACTCCCAGTGATTCTACTTTTTCTTCATATGATGGTTTTCCTTTGTGTGTTTTTTGTCATTATACTTCTTACTTCACACTTGGTGTCACACTTCTGTGATTATTTAGATATTTTTCCTTATAACCTTTAATTTCATCTTTTCTGCCATATTTACAACATTCTTCTCGGGAATTTTGGTATTTTAAAATTTTCCCTTCTTTTTGATATTCTGCTCTTTTGGTATGTAGAGATGGATTTTAAAAGTAGTCACACAATCTGTTTTATATCTGTTGTTCTAAGATAGATTGTTACATTTTGCTCTCCTCTAAGGAGAGAGATGCATGAAATACAAAGTAGGTTGGGTGAAATTTTGATGTCTCTGAAAAGATCTGTATCATTTAGAAATTTTTCTTTTGTTCTTTCCCATAAAACCCTCTAGATTTCATTAGGGTGGGAGAAGAAAGCATACTTGTAGTCATAATATATGGAGACAAATGTAGAAAGGAATCAAGGGTTTGATTTCATTGTTTGGTACTCATCTTTTCGCTTACCTTCTGATTTGTATAGTTTATTCTAAAATCAGAGATCATGTGCATATATCCTGTGAGGACCCAAATGCGCTCAGCTGACAGCATTCAAGAAAGACTAGATCATACTATTTTCTTCCTCCTCCTAGTCGCCATCAGCCTATTTCAGCCACTATTTGAGTTCCTCCTGCTGAGTTGACTAAATGCTGTATTCATTATTCATAAATTCAGTTATATGCCTCGTGTCAGCTTTCCTTCCAGGTCACTACCCCTTGCAAATATAGATAGAAATTTAAGAATTCCTTTTTTTATTATTTGTTTTTCAGCTTTTAACTTTTAAACTTGCCCTTGAATGAATCATTCGTTTCTAGGCTGATAAATCATTGTTTTAGAAACTTATCTTGCAGCTCACACTGCAGAAGGAAGTACTCAGTTGCTATTTCATGTGATACAGGTTTTCTCTGTGGAAATTCTTACTGATACTGTTCTGATTGTTAGCATATACTTAAGTGTCACGCTCTCCTTGTGTTTCCAAACACTGCAAAGTAACAAGAAGGATAAATCCTTCAGCTACCTCAATTAGTATTTCTAACCATAATATACTAAAGGACACTCAGTTTTACAGATATTCAACACAGATTGTTACTCTGTTGGACCTGACTTTTCTAATCAGGGCATAAAGTGTAGTAGTTCTTAGAGACTCAGCACGATTTTTTTTTTCTGTGACCTCCTTTTGTCTTTGAGATTTAGTAAGTTCCTTGCTTTTGGCTTGGAGGTCTTCATTGTGACTCGTAGGTTTTTAGTTTGCCTTTCTTCCCTGAAAATTTAAACTAGGCTGCATGAATTAGCTCTATAAAACTCTTTGTACTTTGCTACACTTGAAGAAGAAAAATGGGATGATGTGGTGTGAAATGCTATCAAAACAAATGTGATCTCTTGTAAATGCTTTTATTTTTCCTGCTTCAGTCCTTATTGCAATTCCCTGAAATACATAAGGTTAGTAGTGGATTCTGATCTCATCATGATCACTCTCTGTTCTAATCTATAAAAGGCTTGATTCTCATTCATTAAGCTCTAATCGTTGCCTCTGTTGTTATCCATCTATTGACAAGAGCCCTCATGGAAGTGATTTTTGTCCTGTTGCTGTGTGCTGTTGCATGAAAATGGTTCAGATGATATCTTTTCCCAGAAGAGGAAACTGTATGCCATATTATGATAATCAGAAGACATCTTTTCTAATTCCTTTCTGAGCAGTGGTTTAAAACTACTTTGTGCTTTGAATATTTTAGGACATCAAATCATCTAGGATCTCAATATAAGATGGATAAGAATGATTTAATTATTTCAATCTGAGTTCACCTAATCCAGTGTTTTTTTCTTCTAACAACATCTGCAAATGGGTACCCAGAGAGGGGAAGCATTATCTCCTCACCAACCTGTAATCTTCCACCCTTCTGCTGTTTTCAGCTCTGGTTTTCTTGGGTCTAATATTTTCTACTAATGGATCTCTCCATGAGGAATGCTCAGTTGTGAGTAGTTCATCAATCCTAGGTTTTGCACCTTTTTCCATGTTTTGCAGAATGATGCTGTTGAGGAATCTACATCTGTAGTTACAACTGCATCAGTTGAGGATTGACAAGTCTTTACAGCTCATGCCTTGTCATTTTATTAATCTTCGTCTTTACCAAGTATTTTGCTGTCAAAGAAAGCGAGTGCTTTTCATCTCTCCTAAGTATAGTGTTGTTCATTTGACATACTTCTGAATTTACTGAATAGAGTAACCATTCAAAAGAGTTTACAGCTACCTTACTACGTAGTTAATGTGTTCTTTTACAAGAACTGCTTCTGGCCTGAAATAGATTTTTTTTTTCCTCTCTCTTAGCCATGAATAGCGAATGAAGTGAAACTGCTAAATCAGTTATATTCAGACTTATTGTGTAATCACACCTGTATTTTGCCATGCCCAAATTAGATTGCAATGATGATTTTACCATCTCTGTTGAGGGGGTTTGTTTACATCTTAGTGTAGTATGAAATACATTCTTCACAGTGGGTCAGCATTCTTACGAGTAACGTTCTCCTTTTCCCAATGTATACTGCACTAAAACTCTATCAAATATTGGCCTCTACTGCAGATGCTGAAGAGCCCATTCTCTTACTGAAGAATATACTTTAATGATAATTGTGTTGATATCTGGACCTGATATTGATGATTGTCTTAGACTGTGAATGCAGCTTTCTGGAACTGAGAGTAATTAAGTAACATTGACCTCTGAGTGAATCTTTGGTCGTTTGGTCTTTGAATTGGACATTACCCATTTGACTTAGAAGAGATTTAAATTTGCAGAACTGGACTTGTATGTTACTTTTATGATAAGAATGTTTGGTTCTTTCTATGCACACAAATAGCTGATGGTGCATATCAGACTTAATCAGTTTTTCAGATCATTGAAGTTTTATATTGTGCATGCTTTGAGCAGGGATTCTTCCCTTCTGTGGATAACTGACTCTGCACATCATACAGTTTCTGATTTGGTGAAAGATCAGAGCTTGTCTTTTTTTTTCTTAAGTTTTTCTTTCAAGAAACACAAGGAGTGGATGTGTTATTTATAATCTAGTAGTTCCCATAGTGAAATGTCAGAGAGAGACAGAAGGTGCAGGAAGAAGGAAATTTTCAGTGGAAATTAAAGGGAAAAAATAATTAATAATGAAGAGGATGTCTGTAGAAGTTGCAGAATCTCCATCCTTGCAGACTTTAAAAACTCTACTGGACAATGACCTCAGCAGCCCATGGAAACTCCTGAATTTAACCATGATTTGATGTGAACATTGAATGGGATGACCTCTACAACATTTAAAATAGTAAATCAATAAGTATAAGAATGTATGATTTTTAAAACTATTTTAATTGAAACTACATTACATCTTGTTAAAAGGAACAGTGCTGCAGTGAATAGTTGTTAGATCTTGAAGTAACTAATAAGAGATGCTCATTTCTCATGACTGTTTTGTATGAGATGACTCTAGAAGTAATTTTTCAGTCTAATACATTGGTCGTTTTGCATCAGTCATTTGGAGAGAGACAAGGAGGTTTATGCATGACATGGGTTATTTCCTGTGATTAAAAACTAATGGTGCAGTAGTTCCCTTTGTTGTCCTTGTCCATCTGATTGCTCTGTGTGCTTGGGAGCAAAGTGTGAAGGTCACTTCTACAAGACCGTCCTGGAATACTGTGATGAGAGCAGATGAGGGAAGGATGGCAGCCATTTGAAAATGAATACTAAGCTGATGAGGAGAGGGCAATTTTTGAACAAAGAAACGAGGAAGTAATTAGCTGATTATATTGTTGCATATACTTATCATACTAGCATGGGCTAGACCATCAATAGGTTATGATAACCATGTCTTATATCACTGCTGAAGAACAAAATATGCACTGCAGAGTGATTGCCTAGATCCACTGTCTTGTTAATCATGGGGCTTTGGGTGTTTGAAAATTGTTGGGTATAGTTTTTTAGAGTATTTAGCCAAATGTTTTATCAGCGTGCTCAGCACTGAAATTTGATGCTGACATTACAAATGCCATTTGTAGATCTCAAAGTTAGACCAGATGAATAGCTCATGTCATGCTTTCATAGCTGTTAAATTTTCTACAACCTGAGGAAATCAACAGCATGCAGATGTCTAATAAATCATTTAATTTTTAGGGTTTTCATCACAAGCCTCAGAGTTGGAATTAGGTTTATTTTTTTTTAGAGCTCATGTAATTTCTCCAAAAGTAGTGCAATTTTTCTATTCTTTGGAACATTTGAACATTGTTTTGTCCTCTCTGCTCTTCCCTCCTCCTCTGTCCCCTGGATGATTTGAATATGCTAATGTTATTTGAAAGTAATATTTGTTCTTAGGATAACATTATTTGCATGCAGCTGTTCAGTGATTTGTCATATCTGTCTTATGATCTTTGGTTGTCAAAGAGGTCTAAGGAGTTACCCGAAGTAACTGTATTGGATTAAGTATTTCTAGAAATGGCACTTACACTATATTATCACTAGTTTCAACATCAGAGTTCATGCTTACATGGTGGTAACACCACTAGAATGTCATTGGTAACTTCCTCAGTGAACTTGAGCTGCATTATATGCTACAGTTTGAGCAAGAATATGAAAAAAAGGCTGTCCACTTGCTGAAGATGGGTAGATTTCATGCCTAATTTCACACAATGATCAAACAGCATTATTTTAATCAATTACCTGAAGAAGTGATCAGCTCTGGGGTTGATACCAAGTTCTGCAGACTATATTCTGCAGAATACCAAGGTCCCTGCCATGAGAACTAACAGATGGAATTATTACAAGAAAAGAAAAACTGGAGGTAAACTGAAATCAATTTTTTCCATACCATTAATTTGGGGAGAAATGCTTTAGGGTTTGCAGAAATTTAATAAATATGCATAAGGTGATATTTTGTTTTCCACATCCTTTACATTTATACTGGCTTATTAAAGATTTAATTAAGTTTTCTGAAAAGGGAGAGAATGCAGTCTTGCAAAAAATGTAGATGACAGTGTGGGTTCACAATAATTAGGGCTTCGGGGATAAAATAAAGATTCTCTACAGTTAATGAATATTAAGGCAATGGCTGCTTTGAAAACTTGCAAAAATGACAGTGTTTTACTTACCACATCTGTCTTCTGTTTTTTTTTCTAGCCCTAGTCCATCAATATACGTGACAGATTACATACCATTCACTTCTTCAACTATGAATAGTAAACAAAAGTTACAGAAGATATTTTACTTTACCCTTTTTGTGCATAAGCAATTTTTTTACCAGCTTCTTGTTCTTTATTATCCTTCATCTTTGTTGTCCATTCATTTAATATCAAAAACAGGTATCTCTGAATTAATTCTTTAATATCTTTCTATTGAAAAACTACATCACAAAGCACTGCAGAAACTTTTTTTTTTTAAAATCCCTCTTTGAGTCCATTTTGCTGTTAAGGTTCTAAAATCTTGACAGTGGTTAGACAAAAAATGTGGCAAAGCAACTGTGGACCATGTTAGCCCATGGTCTTTATTAGTTTCTTGTATTCTGTGCGTAGAAATATATAAATAAGCAAATGACATGTGTTTTGTCTTCTTTGACTTGTAGCTTCCAAACTCTTGGGGAAAAGAACTGTCTCTAATGTGCTTCTCCAGTAACACACAATTAAATTCTGCTCCTTGATTAGGATTTCTTAGTGCTCTGATTACATAAACAACAATACCAAAAGAATAATTCCTTTGCAAAGCTAGTTCAGTGTAAATGGAACTATAGTATTATACTTGAATGCTGAACAATGTAATTTGGACTATAAATTCTATGTCAGTGTAATATCAAGGAAATATATTGTTTTGCAGTTCAAAAGGTGTGTTCAGTTGGGAGTTCAGTACAGTTACCATGGATTCTGTTACAGGCTTTTGTTTAACACCTTGAAAGTAAATTCTAGCTTATTTCAGCTTTGTAGCACATATTAGAGTATACTGTTCAGCCAAATGCTGGACATATGGCAGAAACTTGCATCCTATGTCCTTATGTAGTGGTTATCACATTCGCCGAATTTGTTTTGTGAAACATAGTGTGGGGATCTAACTTTCATTTTAGTGGAATAGGATTAAAAGAAAGGCAAAACAGGCTTAAGTTAAAAATAGAAACAGATTTATTAACATACACTAAAGGGTAAACAAACAAAAAAAAAAACAACAACCACGAAACCTTTTTAAAGACGCCCCCCTCCTCCCTAGCAACAATCTACTTTTCCACAAAACAATGCAAAGAGACAAAGCATCAGAACTCTTAAAACAGTAGCACTTATAAAAATAGTCTTTCATTCAGTCTTTTGAGAGAGACAAGTCCCTCCTGATTCTTCTGGTAACTTTCCACAAGAGACAGTCTGTTTGTGGCTTCCAGCTCCCACAAACGCAGCCCGCCCAACACTGCGTCTGTGACGTTCCCAAATGTAGCCTTTCCTATGGCTGCATAAGGATTGTGGACTTAAAATGGGGTTTCATCTTTTAAAGATGCACAGCTTCATAACAAAAGACTTCTCATTCTTCACTGGTTACAAGGCTCCAGGACGTCTCAGTAGGATCACTGCATCAATTTCTAATTCAACATCCATTCAGAAAAATTCAAGTATTATAGTTTCTAATTCAAATGTCCACTCAGTAAAAATCAGACACCCTTGCTTCAATCTGGAAAAGCATCTCCCCATTTTTAGTCCACGAGTTAATAGGAAAATTACAGTCTGTTACCATGAATTAAGGAGATTTAAAGCCCAAAACTTAGGCAACTTGTCATCTTTCCCACTTAAGAAGTCATCCTTTCTTTAATGACTTTGATATCTCCATATCATCCCTTTGCATACCTCTGATTTAGCCTTTCTTCTCTCTTTGAGGAGGGGTAGAGTTTGAAACAGTCTCAGTCAGTGATAAGAAAGAGTTAATGTTCACGAACCTGCCCGGGCATGCACGTGCTGCGTGGTGTCAGCTGCAGCCGCGCCATCTCTGAAAGCCTCAGATCCACGAGGTATAGAAAAAGCTCAGAAATGGCGGCCCGGGTCTTCTGTCCTTTTCCACCCCTCGGTCTTATAGGGTGCGTTTTTAGCCCAGCCTGGGCTCAGTGCTGCTCTCCGGGGACTGGGGGAGGGGGCCAGGGCCATCTCCCTCGGCAGCGTTTGCCATGCTGGCTCTCGCTCTCCTTCCCTGGCTGCCGGCAGCTGCCGAGGCTCAGAGACCCGGCTTGGCTCGGCTCAGCTCCCGCAGGGCCGGCCTTGGCACGGCCACCCCCAGCCCGATTCCCGGGGCCGGCGGGGCCCTGGGCCTGGGCCCGCCCAGCCCGGCCGCTATGTTACCTCGGCTGGATCTGTCGAAAAGGGAAGAAATCTCCCAAGGTTCCTGTATTTAAGCGGTGTGTCCCCAGGGGTGTACACTTTTTACCGGATTGGCCAACTTGGCTGTCCGTTCCAAAGCAGATCACTGATTGGTTTTTCTACCATTCATGCCAAACCAATACACCTTACACCCTTCAACAATTTTGCAGGTCTGAATTCCTCCCTCTATCATTGTTGGCCCTGTGTTCCTTTTAGAATATCTCCTGGAAATGTTCCTAGAACAAGAAATGCAATTTCTTTACCATTGTCCATTCTCCTCTATGAGTTGGCCCAATCTGCCATCAGTAAGTCAATAGTACTTACCTCTCTTGCTCTTAATTAATTTTCATGGGAAAAGTGGATATTTTCTTGACAATGAGTGATGAAAAAGGGATAAAGTGAAAAAGGAGCTGTAGTACGGACTGTGAGGAAAGGTCAGCAGATAGTGGAGCTTTCTCTGAGGGGTTTCTACAGTTTATTGAGGAACTGAATTCTCTCTAGGATAATTTTCCCCTAAAACCTGCAGTGTCTCTGAAAGCATTGGCTTGCCTGTGGTACATAGCTTTTTGCATTAATGTTTTTAAAATATACCCTTTCCTGAAACTTCTTGTATTCATTGACATTTTGAGTTTTAATTGTCTGAAAACTGCTTTATTTGCATCTTGCTACTTCTCCCTGATGGTCTGTTAAATGCCTTTTAGAATTACCAGGAGAGTAAATTTTTCTGATTTTTTAACTCTGTTCTAAATGGGAACTGTTAATGGGCATCAAATAGAGTATTTGATTTTGTGTAAATATGAACCCTTACTTTAGTGTTACAACTTCTGGTAACTTATCCTGAAGACAGAATTGTGTATCTGCCAAGTGACTTAGTCATGCTACAGGTTGTTTCTCCAGCCCCTTTTACAAGCAGCTGGTTAAAAGCCATCTGGCTCACAAGCCATGTCTGTTCTACATTATGAAATCTTTAAATACTTGCCTTTCTGCACTCTTGTTTGTTTTTTGAACCAACAATTGACATAGTTTTTGACAAAGCAGTACTTTTCCAGAAAAATATAGTCTCTTCTAACCTTGTACCTCAAAAATAAATTATTGGATATTTGGCCAAAGCCAGTGAGCCAAACTAATAGTAAGTCATTTAGGCAGTCAGATGATTTCAGTCAAGTTGGAGTGTGTGTATAAAGCAACCCATTAGTGTTCATGGTTAATAATCATCCAGTTTCAGTCCTGCATACGTAACTCAATGTGTATACATGGTGCAGAATATTTAACTATGTTATATTTTTTTTGTATTTATTGTGTCCTATATACATTGTTTTGCAGAGTAAATTCAATTCAGTTTAACTGCATTCATGGAGTGGGAGATAAGGACTTGTGTCCCAGCAAAGTAAATTGGAAAGTAATGCTTCATACTTATTTTTAAATATGATTCAGACCTAAAACTTTATAGCAAATCATGTTGTGTTCTTGTAAAAGGATAGGTTTCTGTCAAATAGAGATAAAGTGTATTCTCAGTCTTCGTGTCTGTAGGGATTAGGGCAGTAATTGCATCTAATTTCTGGTGATGCTTTCTCCTCCCTGTGGTCACTGATGTATTATTTCACTGAAAATGTTCAGGGAGGAGCTGAAATGTCTGTAGTGGATTTCTTGAACCTGAATGTAATTACTATTACTTTACTCATCTCTAAGCTTGTCAGAATGAGAGTTTTTTGTAATGTTTTCTTCTAAATATAGAGGGGGCAAACTCATTGTTTAAGTTGATAATTTTATTTAGGGACATGTGCATTTAAAATGCAGGGTAAAGGAAATTTTGACAGAATGAATAGTACTGTTCTGTAGACAACAAATTTTTTTTTTAATGTCCAGTTCTTGAACTGTGAAACCCTGGCTCCCTTGAATGACATGGAGTGTAAATTGTGCCAGATGAAAACTGGAATGAGCTGATAAGTACTAGCTGCTTTTTCTCTGGCATATTTTTAAGACCGCAAGAAATTTCTATGATGAAAATCTCCCAGACTGACTATATTTAAGGTGGTGCAACCAATGTCAATATTCCCGATCGGCATTTTCCCTTGTAATGAGGTGATATACTGTTTGTTCTTCCATGTTCTGTGAATATTCACCAGTTTTGTTCCTAAGCATATTGACGTACTTTGCACTTACTTATCACTTATAATTGGTTTCAGGGTTATCTAATCTTCCTCTCTATAGCAATTATTCGTTAGCTATCAGAAGATCCACTCTCTTACTCTGCTTCGGGGAGCAGGAGGGAAGTAAGCTTATCAAGGTTTTTTTCTCACTTGATCTTTCACTAGTTTAACTTGCCTCTTAGGTTATCTCTATAAATGATTTTGTCTTGTTAAAATTGAGAAGTGAACAGATCAGAACCATTCTGTGCTTTTGGGTCAGTTACTGTTTCAATTTTTGTGGATTTTCTTTCCAATAGCATCTGTTTTAGCTTAGACCATTGTGCTACTATAGAGAATAGTAGTGGCAATGTATCCTGTCTTCTAACTGGCAGACTTCATTAGTTCTTTATTATGGTCACTGTGATGGCATTTGTAAGCGAACTAGGGAAGTGGCTGTCAGAGTTTCTTGGGAGAAAGTGCAGTACTGAAGACCTTCATACTCAAAAAGGAAAACTTTTTGTAGGGAAACTGTTTCTGTTGATTCCCCGTGCTATAAGTAAACATTTCTGAGGTGCTCTTTTAATTTGCCAAACTGACTTCAAAATCTAGGTTGACTGGGGGTGGGGGTCTTATATCAGCCAAGTCTGGAGTTACCATTTTTGTTTAGTTAGAACAGTAATGATATTTTGCATAATATTTATTTCTTTTCTACCATAGGAAGTTTAATCCTGAGGGTACTTGGGTTTATCGATAAAACATAATGTGGAATTTTAAGGAAGAAGTAAAACTTGTTTCTGTCGTAGGTAGTTATGAGATGTTTCAGTGCCTTTGATAGTAACAACTTTTTCCACTCTAAAGATTAATTATTTTGTCTGCAATTTTTGATTATAATTTTTTAAATTCTTAGATTTTATACAGACTAATTTGTGCATAGTTAGATAACTTATTTCAGAAAATACTTAGCTGTCTTGTCACAAAATAAAAAGTGTTAATTACTTATCACCACTACATCTTTCCTCTGATGTTACTCTTGTAATTCACTTGCTGTGAAGAGGCAAGTGAGAAATGTAATTCTTTTTTTTAGCTTCTCAGTGTACTAATCAGCAAGTTACCCTTTTGTATTAATGTTAAGGTGCCAGTAAGAAATAGATACTTGAGAATTCTCTCAGTAATACCAAAAAGACAAATTCATGATGTCTGCCTATGTGTTGGTTTTGGGGGTTGGGCATTTTGATTGATGTTTTTGGTTTTGTTTGATTGTGGGTTTTTTTAATGTTTTGGAAGATGAAGAAGCCAGAGTACTCACAATATTTTTCAACTAGATACTTTGTGTATGGAGTTAACTAGTTCTTTGCTTGTATGGAAAACTCTGCTTATTTGTTGATTTTGCTAAAGGTCACTTAGCTTCCTCTAAAATTATTTTATGTTATATACCCTCATTTTAAATGTCTGTTATATAATAACAAAAGAAAGTTGAAGTCCTCTTGTATTCTTTGTTGGAGCAATTAAAAAAAAAAACAAAAAAACAAGTGTTATGCATAAGGAAATTCTATCAAAATTATTTCAGTATGCTTGATTGAGGTCTCATTGTTTTCCTGTTTAAGCAGTTATATTTCTGATTACAGAGCAGTGCTTATGTGCCTTGGAACAATTGAATTTCTGCCCCTTCATTCTGGTATGTTTTCACTTATGGAACCGAATCTTCTCTGATTTCTTCTATATTTACTCTGCATTTTACTTTTTAAATGGTTGTTGAATTGATTTGACCTTAACTTTCTTTCTTTTAACAGTAGGTGCTACTGTCCCTTTCCGATCTTCCTTAATAATCTAATTCATTTTAAATTCTTGTTGCTTTCCCTAGCTAGGCTTTCCTAAGTTTTTTTTTTTTTAAATAAAACTTCTTTTTGTTGTAGCAGTATAGTCATAGTCATCTATTCTGTACTTCCAGGGATTGGAAATACAGCATCTATATTTTAACCTGGTGTTTGGAATAACATAGAAAATTGAAGAAGAAGGCTTTTTTTTTAGCATTAGCCATAGTTTGGTTGTCTGGGCAATTCTTCAATGTAGCACAGTGCTTAAGGGCTTTGAGGGATTAGTCTCTATGTGGTGATTCTGCAGAGAAGAGAGCTGAGTTGTCAATGGCTTTGTAAAATGTCTCTCTAGCATGCCTGTTTACAGAGAGCAAAAAAAGATCCAGATTCTATTTAATTTTTTAATTTTTCAGGGAGAAAATCCAGTAATACCCTGAACTTTTGTTGTTCTTTCAGCTTGTTGACCTCTTTCAAACGGTGATTTATTGGTAGCATTCCACCAAAGTCAAAGCAACCTGAAATTTCTGAGGTGAATCACCTCTTTGTGAAATTAGTATCATCATTACTTTATCAGCTTTCCACATAAAATCTTTTCATTCCGCAAATATGCATTCAAATGGGCAGTAAGGGATAGAAAGGGAAAGATGACTGGCAGTATTTCAACAGCAATTAAGTTTGTGAATTACTTTATCATGAAACAGGGAACAAATACACTTTGAACAAAGGAGCAATTTTGTTGGTGTCTGCCCACCTCACTTTTTCTCTAGATACTACTTGCTCTGTAAAGTAGAACTTGCTTTACATTCATGAAATAAACAAAAAATAGGATGGCATCACTCTTCGGTAAAGTGATGTCTTTTCATACACATCATTTAAATATCATCCTTTCTGCCTAATGTTCTGAAATCGAAAATGTTCTGAGGAAGGGCTGAGGGAGTTAGGAGTGTTATATAGCACTGTATGTAGAATGTTCAACTTCACATACAGTGCTTGAGAGTAGAAGAAAGACCTAATTTTTATGTTTTCAAAGAACTGTGGAGTCTAGTTTTAGAATGAAGAAAAAGGAGGAGAAATACCGTGTGTCTTCCTGTAGTGTCAAATCTTTGCTTTTAGTAGAGAAATACAATTACTTCAAATGATCTAGATTAAGTAGATTTCAGCAAACAACGAAGAGGTGAAGGGAAGAGTTATTTATTTTTAAACATAAACACAATGTTAACAATGTGTTGAGCAGTCAATATTCTTCATAGCAAGGGAGAGGTACACAAAGTATATATTCGTTCCTGAATGGCTTTCAGTAGTTAATTCATAATTCTACACTGTAAATTGAACCAGGCTGCTGAATGCTTTGAGATGACTCTTGCAGAAAGCTGAACTTAATAAAAAAAAAACCCCTTTGGGGTCCAAAAACTTAGAATGGCAATATAAATAGCAACTAATTTAAAAGGCTGGTTTAGCTAAGTTTAATTTTACCTAAAAATCAGAAATATTTGAAAATAGCGGGCCAAATAAGTTGATATTAAACATCATGATAAACATCTGTAGCTTTGAGATGTGTTCCTGGGTTTAGAAAGAGTTTTGATCTGTGAAATAATAATTGTGCATAGAGTTAGCTTGAATTATCTGCTTAAAAATCATAAACTTAGCACTCTGAAGGGTATGGCTAAATCCAGTTCCCAGGAAGCTGAAGGTTCTGAATATTGAAAAAAATTATAGTAATTTAGAATTAGGAGTTTGATCTTAATGAATTGAAATATATGTGCAGAATTAGTTTTTAACTTTTTATGCAGAATATTAATATTTAGCTAAAGATTTCCCATCTTTAGTCAAGAAATTCTGGAATATTTTTGCTAGGTCACCCTCAGTTGTTTTCCACTGAGAGTAAATGGAGCTTTTTTAGCCTTTGTGTATAACAAATATTCTTGGAATCATCCTGGTTGTCCTATATTATGCTCTCCTGAGACTAATATCCTTCCAGTATAGAGGTGATCTCAGCAAAATATACTTGGAGGTTTAGCTGGTGCCTTTGTTGTAGAATCTTTTCTCTAATTCCTAATTCAACCTTTTGATATTTCTCATTGTATAATTAATTACTTCCATGCTTAGAAAGAAAAAAAAAAAGTAAAATAAAACAATAAGGGAAAGGCCTATAGTTGTATAAGGCATCTTACCTAGGCTTATTTCTGTAAAACTTAAATGGTTTAAGTTGTATTTATTTAGTGCAATACAGTAGGTATTATTTTTCCTGAGATAAGCTGTGCTCCTGTTTACAGTACTAGCGTCTTACTCTGTAATTCATGTTGTTGATCTTATAGGCTTTATTTAAATCAGATAAACTTTATTTTTTAATGAATATAAGTTACTATAAAGTTTGTGACAAATTGTGAAAATTTTGAAAACTATTGTTTTGTATTTACAAAACAGGGTGAATTTCCTGTATTTTTGAAAGCAATTGTCAATTTTTGATTGTACTCTATGAAAATTGATGGTCTTTGTAAAATGAACCAGACAAAATACATCTGTGTAAAAACCATTATGCAGGTTATTTTCAATGTTGCATTTTACACAGTGTAAAAAAATACTGATGTTAATATTTTTATAGTATTCAGAAAATGGCAGGTTCATGTAATAGGAAATCAGCTAGATTTTTCTGATTCTGCTAATAGAACAACTTATCGGCAAAAAAACCCAAACCAAACAACAACAACAAAACCCAAACCAAAAAAAACCACCAACAACAGCAACAAAAACCCACCAAAAAACCCCACAAATCCCAAACCCAACCAAAACACAATCGTTTTGGTTCTCTGTTCATTTATCTACTCGGCCTTAAAAGGACATTTTTAGGTATAATGCCACAAAATGTAGGCATTTTACATAAAGATGCAAATCAGTGTCTCATTCTGAAAATCCTCAGTCACAGCTAAATGGCTTTGAGTTAATGGAGCATATTAAGTCAGTCATACTGTGCCAGTTTACATGGCTTCTCAATTGTGTTCAGGCAATGGCTTTTTGTAAATAAATAAATAATCTGAGAAGGAAAAAAGTACTCAAACAGATTTCTGTATTTCTTAGTGGTTAGTGATATTTGCATTAACTCATGCTTCTCTTTCCTTGTGGAGGGAAATCAGGAGAAAACATTTGCTGTACTGATAGTCATTCTCAATAGAAGAATTAGTGTATGAATGTATGGCTGCAGAATAATGTGTTGCTCACTGGAATTTTCTGATACTTAATCCTGGAGTTCTCCATTAGGCCTAGGGTTGTCAATCAAGAAATTACAGTTTGTAACTTTGACATGACCCATGTTTTCTATTCCTGTTTAAAGACAAACTCAAAATAGGAACTAAGGATTTTTGATAAAGCTACTGGTGCTGCTTGCCTTAATTTGAAGAGGAATGAATTTTTACAAAAGTAAAATATATTTAATTTTTTTCCCCCAGGTTTTAGAATAGCCTAGAAAATACTAGAGAGAAGAGTGAAGATGTAGACAGATCAGAGAAATTACCGCTCTTAGCACTTTCAAGTCCATGAGCTATTTGAAATCTTGTTTAGAACACTTGTGCAGGAAAATAGCCTTCTATTTTCTCCCTTTTTAATGTATAGGAAATATTATATGAAATTATCTAAATATGTGCCATTTTTGTGTGTTGATTTTTACAAATGATAAAAATATTTTTTATATGTTTAAGGATACTGATATGTTGGTAGCATAAATGACATTTTTATGCGGGCATCAGGTGACCAAGGGACAACAGAGGAATGAATGCCTGTAAGAACAGTGTGAATGTTGATTCCATCCTCTTCCTGCCACCAATTTAATGGGGTCAGTAATTGCCTATCTGTGAATGTTTATCAGACACATTTTGAGAAGTTAACTGTTCTTACAACATACTGCTGAAATGTGTTTATTAGTGCAGTTAGTTTCTCTGTACTATTATTCTTGGTGTATTTAAAGACTAAAATGGAGACCATTAAAATAAATTGGAATTTAGGACACATGTTTAGATAGGTTTATAAGATACTTTACAAGCAGTATCAATGCAACCTTGTTTCGTGGTTTCTTTTTGTTTGGTTGATTGGTTTTTTATGAGTGTCGTCCTGAAATAATTGTGTACAGAGCAGGCATTTCTTGGGGATTTGATGCACCTGAGTGAACAAAGCAGAATTTTTATCATGGGTGGTTTTCAATCTGGCTTAGCTAGTGTTGGTAAAATAAACATAAAGGAATCATGGAAGTCAAGCCATCTTTTTTATTTTTTTTTTTTATTTGCAACATCATTTCAGAAATACTTAACAAAATCTGTAGTTAACTCATCTCCAGTAGCAAATGTAGTATTAAGTTTTTAATTAGAAACTCCTTACTTTATTTCTTTCACTACAGAAACTGAAATTTGAGGTACTGGAGTGAATTTGAATTTTTTATCTGGAAAGGGGAATGTCTCAGTAATAACCAATGCTTCAGCATTATTAGTAGATTGAATCCCTGGCTAATTTATACTTTTCCTGATTTAGGTATCTCATGCTACTCTTTTGACCCAGCCTTTCTAGAGCTGAGGTCTTAGTCTTCCAGGTTGACATACTGAGCAGTATTTGGCACCCTATTACATCAGAAAGGCCTGAAATAACTTGAAACCTGCAAGATAGTGTTAGAGCTGGTGTGTATCAAATGGAAGGAGTTTCGTTTGAACACTGAATCACTGAGTAATGTCGTTGGGACTTAGTTCTTTGCATTTTTCCAATAGCCTCTTATACCTTCAGTTACCAGTGTCAGGTTATTCTAATGGAAGGCAAAGTCAGTGAAAGGAAGTCTAAAGAAGAAATCTTGAAAATATCAGGGATATCCACTGGACAAACAGATCAAGCAGCGCTTGGGAAAATAAGTGTGTTTTTTTTGTTATGTGGTACCCCCTGCCCATAACAATCCTTTTTGGGCCAAAAGAAATTCAGAAAATCTGGTCAAGAAAGATTAACAGTCAAGAGAGACAACACGTGTATACAAGGTGATTCTTGTTGCTTATGCTTTGTCTTGCAGGCACTGTGTCATGGGAAAGTGAATAAATAAAGCTGTGTTTCCGTAGCTAATCTGCTAGTCACAGAGTATGAAAGGGAAGGCTTGTAGATGTCAAGCTGTATTGGGTTAAGAAGCAGAGAGGGGATATGGGGGATCACTGGGAAGTAGTCCCTAATAGGGAATTGCTTCAGGTGTAGATGCCAGAGGCTTGACCTACCAGCATCTTTAGTTTCATAACTTATTGCACTTTGCTTTTTGGCAGGTAGCTTGGTTGTTTCATCACAACACTGGAAACCAAGATCTATAGTAGAGGAAATTTACTTTTTTTTATTTTGCTTTCTTTGTGACTCAGTAGTAGGGAAAACGGCAAATGGAAAAAAAAATTTACTAGCCTTAGGGATAAAAGAAGAATTTTTTAGATTTGTTTTCCCAAGCAGATTTTCTTTCAGTGGGGAGTGCTCATCTGCTTAACAGGATTGAGGAAAAGATGCTAATGACTGTCGCTATTTCAGGAGCAAAGACAATTTTCATAGGTGATTACTTTATGAAGTAATCCCATTTTCTAAAAAATAAACAGCTTTACTTGTGTAAGAAAATTCCTTGATTTTGTATTTTCTCAGATTTTTAAGGATTATTTAGTTTTGTAAAAATGTTGATGTGCCGTATATTTTCACTTGTTACGAAATAGTGGAGGAGCAGCAAGTAATGGTATAGTTCTGGTTGTTTACAGAAATTAGCATTCATTTTGTTTCCACCCATAGATCATACATATTCTGATATTCTGCTTGGGGCATCAGCTAATGAAAATAAGTAAATGATACATGGCTACTTTGTCATCCATTGATTTAATATTCTCAGTGTTTTTATAGGCTTTTATCTGCTGATCCTTTTGTAGTTATTTGCAATATCAGATCCAGAGTTTTTTTTATATAGGAAGAATATCCTTTCTCATACTTAGGCTTTGGGTTGTTTTGTTTTGTTTGGTTTTTTCTTTGTTTGTTTTTTTGGGTTTTTTTTCCCGAAGTGTTTCAATTAAAACCCCTTCAGTTATCAGCATAAATCTCACAAGTGCTCTGAGAAATTCTGTAAATTATTAGATTCAAACATATGTAGGGTCTTTAGTTGTATAGACTATAGGAGTAGAAAGGAGCAGAAAAAATGTGGAGTGAAAATGAGGTAGTGTCCCTTGTTTTCTGGATTTGAGTAACAGTTGTTGTGTCTCTGTCAGCACAAGACGCATTTTGTTAGATTTAGCCATTCTCTCCTACTTCCAAATTTTCTGTGGCAGAAGACTTTTCCCAGGGGGTGGAAAGAGGCAAGTGAAAAAAATTGTGTAGGTGTCTAGAATCCTAATGGGAATTCACTTTGGTGACAGTCGTACGTATGGATTATATAGTTGGACAGTAAAGGGTGGAAGAAAACATGTTAAGTTGCAGTATCTTCATAGCAAGAACAATTTGGAAAAGACTACTGTCTTTTCTAACAGTGCTTCTAGTATATTAATAGATTATTTTTATTAGGGTAATATGAAAACTTTTGTCTTTTGGTTCTACGAGTTTTTCTGTCAATTTTTCTTCACTTTTCAATGCTTTTCTTTCACACAGGAGAAAATTTTTGACTGAGGTAGAGCTCATGCTTTTATTCAACAGTATGTTTTTCTGTTTCCTACTCTTACATTAAAAAATAATTTCCTTACAAAAATATGCAAATTAGATTCTGAATTATGAAATGTTAAGACTGGTCTGCTGGCCTCAGTATACTTAAAACACTTCCCCCTGCCCCCTGACTGTTAACACACTGACCAATTTTCTGAGTGTAGAGTCAGTTAAGTGGATGCCTTTTTGATCCAAAGCTGAATTGGACAGTTGGAATTTTACAACGTGCCATATTTCCGTAAGACTCAGCTTTAAAGTCAAATGCATGGCTAAAATGAAAACTTTTATTTCTTAGATTTATTTTTGAGGTTTCATTATTAAATGAAATGAGGAAAAGGTTACAGACTTACTCAGGAGCATGTATTCTGAAAATATTTTGTAAATGTCAAACCAATATCAGACCTTCATCTTTTTCTAAAGACTTGCAAGTCAGAAAGACTGCACGCTGAATTCTAGAGCTGTCAGTCCTCAGGTTTCTTCTATCAATTACTCAGCAAAAGAAGTTTTCTGAAATAAAGTGTACAAAAAATTTGTTAGGATACTAAAGTGCAGTCAGTTACCTAAGAGAAGTGTAGCCAGTAGCAGAATGTTTTATGATGCAAGCCACTATCTGCAGTCTATTTAATAACTTTCTATTTGAAAAAATAGATTTCTTCAGAATGCAGTGAAGCAAGTATGTACATTGTACCTAATGACTACACTCCTGAAATATTAGCTTGATTTTACCTAGTGTAGTACACATATAAAGTTAGTTCAGTTACTAGCATTTTACTTGTGCATATAGGAAAAACCAAACAACAAGTGATAGAAGTGGTTGAGAACATTATAGTGAATATTGTATAAGAGCTGTGTAAAGGTGAAGTTACACATGGCTGGATCTAAAGGAATCAAGATTATTTTTTTTATTGGTAACTAGCTTCCAAGTAAAAATAGAATTGGGATTTGTCTGAGTAAGATTCTTCCATGTAACTCTATTTTATAGAAGCAATTTGTGTAGCACTAATAGAGCTGGATTTTTTCCCTCTCCTGTTTTTTCGTTTTTCTGTCAAGATCATGCTTTTGCTTTCATACCCTTAATGCTATTTCATGGATTTCTTTTTTTAATAATGCCTATTCTGAAAAGTATTTGTTTTTCTGTACCAAGTAGGATATTATGCACCATTCCTGTTTTAATATAAAACTTACGTCTTTTTATTAGTTCGCTTTGGTTTATCATTTTGCATGAATTATTGAAGTTTTTGGATATAGTAGTTCCCATCCTTTTTAGTTCCTTGTCTTTTATTGTGCCTTACTGGCTGGAATGCCTGATGCAAAACAAGTGAATCTTTTGAAATGAACAAAGATTTAATCCTGGCACTGTTAATTAAAGGAAATCTTACAAATGTGTGGGCTTCATTTTTATGTAATTTGCTTTATGATTTCTTTCAAAGAAAAGAACTTACATAATATGTTCTTGAAGCAAAACCACCAGAAACATATGTCTTTTAGAAGAAGAAAAATTATAGTTTTAATTGAATCATTGATATTTTCATGATAAACAGAGTTTTAATCTCTGGTTCACATTCATGATTACAAATACCAGCTAAATTCTGAGAACAGGAACAAAAACCTAAAGGTGTTTTGTTTTTTTTTTTTAATAGGGTCAAGTTAGTGCAGGCATTTCAGAACTGTTCATGATCCACACTCACCAAAAGCTTCTTTGGGAGTCAAGCCTTCTGAGTACCTGTGCCTAAGGGACACAGCCCCTAAGGGGCTCCGATAATTTTGAAGGTGGAAGTTGTGACAGGCAAAATATAATTTTTCTTCATACTTGAAGTTCATTCCTTCCTTCCCTTCATATATCTACTCTCATTCATAGCATTACTGATTTGTCAAAATGTTTCTAGATGACCTAGTTTTTCTACTTCATTCAATTTTTAAAAAAACTCTCAGAAAAGTCTCCTTGCTCAGTTGTTCTTGCAGTGTTGGTCCTTTATCCTTGCCTTACCTGTGATCATGCTCTCTTTTCAGGGAGTGTCCCTATTTCATTGTTTTTTAAGCTAGTTTGTTCTATCCCTCTACAGTGGAACCTGATCAATTTGTAAACCCTTTCACTAATTTATGTGTATTTAGCAGAGATCTTCCATCTTCAAGTTTTCTGAAATGAGTTTCGTCTTTGTTTGGTGTGCCTTCCTCACTTTCTGCTCTTGTCCATCTGCCCCCTTCTCTGTCCTCACTTTCTCTCAGCACTCAGCATCTGAGTTCTAATATTCCAGTTTCCTCCACTCTTTTTTTAGTTTTTATTTGATATAGTCAACTTCCACAGGGCCAGTGAGCAGCGAGCTGAAGACTTAAACCAAGATAGTGGCATTAGTCCTGATACACTGTATGCAGCAATCCACCTAGAGCATGGTTAGTACAACCTTGCTGAACCTAGGTAACTTAGGAAACTAAACACTTTCTGCTGAGCATGTGTGGAATCAGGCTTACTTGATAAAAAAACCCCAAAACCCTAAATAGATTTTCATAGGAATAGTTAGATAAAGAGGGCTGTCTTTTAGTATGTCTCATAGCTTGCTTTTAATTCATTCATGTGATGGAACGCTTTCAGGCAAAAGACAATGCACAAGTAGATTTTTCCTGTACGGTGGTAGTTCAATCAAAATGTTTTGTGCTTCTCAGTCTTGAGATCAGCTTAAAATGTTGATCTCATAATGGAATGTACCTAGATGAGTTTATATGACAGTGCAGTCCTGTCTGTAGAAAAATATGAAAATTGCATGAATTTAAATTCAGTATGATACATTTGTAAGAAATTCTAAATGTAGTAACTATTTCTCTCTCTTTGTAGGTACATTTTTCTTTCATCTTTATACTTATGTGACTGACAATATCCTGCTGTGTTTTTTGCTACATAGAATAAATAAGGCTGCATTTTCTAAAACTTCAATTTTTTAAATGGAAGTTAAATGATTGCTGTTCTGGTAACTTTGATTTAAACAGTAATGCTTACTCTACTCCTTTGCCTTTGGTAGCAACCTGTTTGATTTTATCTTATGTATTCTTTCTCTTTAAGATCACATTGAGTCATTCTTTTAAATACTTAAAATCTTTGCATGAAAGACTAAATTATACTATAATCTAAACTCTGCTACATACAGCTATATATAACTTCCATCTTGAGTCCAGAGGAGTTTGGAGGGTACAAGGCAGAATACAGGTACAAAGCACTTAAATTTTAATCTTAAACATTCCTCATACTTGTCCTCAATTACAGAATCTTTTGGCTGAGAAAGTGGAACAGCTGATGGAGTGGAGCTCAAGGCGTTCGGTCATCCGCATGAATGGAGATAAATTCCGAAGATTTGTGAAGGCTCCACCTCGTAACTACTCTGTGATAGTGATGTTCACTGCTCTCCAGCCACAGCGGCAGTGCTCTGTTTGCAGGTAATTTATACCTTAGTGACCTTTCTCATCTTCCTTACCTCAGTTTGCAAGTGAGCGTTGGAATCAATGTGCAGTGTGCCGAGTAGGGGTGTTTGCATGGGATAGGTGCTCACTAGTCAACAGGCTCGTGTGCTTGTTATAGCATCTTTTCAATTGCATTTAATCTGTATGTCACATTTTAGAATTCTTCTGGGTTTTGGTTTTTTGCTAAATTAGAGTTGAATAAAATGTACACAAACTGAGGAAGACATTCTCTTCAAGAAATCAGCTTTATTTTATTATCAGTTAACCATGATCTTTCCAAAGACATTTTGTGACAGAAGTGATTCATTACCATTTAATGATATGACACTTCACTGATTCTTCAGTTAAGAGATGCCCAAGGTGCTCATGCAGATGTGACTTACCCTCTGAGTTCACAGCTTTGGACAGCTCTTACATGCAAGCACATTTTTCCATGAGGTCATAGGTAATGTGGAATATTGTCTGTCACAGTAATTTTATGTGTTCTGGTTGCTCCATTCTGAATACATATTAGAGTGCCTCTGGTAGTCTTCTAAGTTAAGATCTCTCTCTGCAAGTTCCTAGTGCAATAAGTTAATCCAAAAATGACTAATGATAGGGAAATAGGGCCAAGGCACTGAAAGGTAGCCATGTACTTAATTACCTCACTAAATCAGAAACTGTGCTAATAAAACCTGCTTCAGCCAAAATATGCATTAGAAATTACTGTGTTTAGCAATAAATGGGATTATTGAGCAGAGAGCCCTAAACACTATTTAAATAGGCAGCAAAATACTTTGTAGGACTATGAAAAATGTAGGCTGTATTTGAGGTAATACTATTTCTTGGTTTCTAATACACTTTTTTAAACTATGTACGAAGTTGGTAAATGTAGCAGCATGTTAGATTTCTCATATGTTGGAATGTGACGTTTACAACTGAAATTTTAACTTGTGTATCTGTAGTTGTATATGGTTCTTGGTTTTTATATACTGATTTTCTGTCATTGAAGTCAGTTGGTCAGTTTTGAGGGAGTCTATATAAATTGTCTTTCTACTTCACCCTCTGTATATGAACTGTGAAGCTGAAAGATCAGGTACAGAAGTTGTCCAGCATTCTTGGGTGAAATGAATTTTTAGTTCAGCACTTTCTTTGCTGTTGTTTCTTCTTTATGTTGCCGGAGTTCAGCTTCAGGAGATAACATAGGAGTTGAAAGTTTACCGTATTCTTTTATATCATTCCTTATTTACCCAGTGGGTAAAGCTCCAGGAGATGAACCAAGTTCAGCTTTATAAGGGTCATTGTATTTGTCATTATAATGGCCATGGCAAATTCTTTCCCTGTTCTACATACAGGTCTTTTGTAGGGCATGTATAAAACATAAATATTGCCATTATTAAGAAATTTAACTTTGCTTGGGACTGTATATTGTTTAGTGTAGTGAAAAAGAGCTTATGAACTTCATCTTAGGAAACACCAGACTAGATATCTTGTACAAAGCAACTGAAAATCTTTAGGCATAAAATGAAGGAAAAATCAGCGTACTACGTTCAGTTGGATTTGTTTAAATAAATGTGAAGTTGTGATCCACTTGTTCATGTGAAATAAAAGGAATTTAATGAGGTTGATCATGCTGCACATAAAACCATTATCAGGAAAATCGACATTTTCAAATCAATGGCTAATTATTGGACAGGAGCATTGAAAGGATATATGGAACTGAAACGCATGCATTACTTGATTGCTAGCTATTCACTAGCCACTTTGCCTAAGGGAAAAAGAGATTTTTTAACTTAATCTTTAATGTTCTGTGAAGATACTCTTGTCCAAGATTTAAGTTAACTGCTACTTGTCAAAATATTTTTGGAATAATAGCACAGGAAAAAAAAAGTCAATGTCATATTTCAAATATGAGAAAGCACCTAGTCTGAAATCTTTGAGTAACTTTGTCACAAGAATGAGAAGTTTTTTCCCCTCTATAAATTGAGCGTGGTTGGTTTATGTACCACAAGACTATTGAAAAAAAAAAGTTTTGAATTTTTTTTTCCTTTTGGTGTCTAGATTTGACACTTCTGTATTTTATCTTTCTATGATAATATGCAGAAAGATGACCAAATTTGTCTTAGACAATCTAAGGATTTTCTCTGTGGGGCAAGGAGGATGTTACATCAGTCACACAAATCACATGATTTGTGGAAGTGTATGGAAATCATTTCAATTTAGTGTTAAAGTGCTGCATACAAAGAAGTCTTTGGGACTCTAGATATTTAGATAAAACTTTTGTACATAAAAAATATCCTTTCAGTCAATCCTATCTGAATCAATCTAGTCCTAACCCATGAAGACTTCTGAAAACCAGCAGCTGTGTATACGAATTAGTACAGCCTCTAGTCATGCTTCTAGAGTTTATTTCAAAGAAATTTTGTCTTTATTCTAAAGCAGAACTTGGAGTAAAACTCTTCCATCTAGCTTTGTGGACAAAGAAGTTCCAATTTTCTGATCAAAAAGAGTTTTGAAAGCCATCTGATGCCTTCACAACTGTATTAATGGTAGCATAAATGTCAGTTTTCCTGTTGTCCCAGTTATTTTAGTTCAATATGATGTAGCTGGTGTTGGGAAATGAAGTAAGAATAATAGATATCCAGTGTGCTCTCAAATGGGGGTAGACTGTGTTTCTTAATGGCTTAGGGATGGGGTTTTTTCCATGCATGTTTGGAAATGTGTTTGGTTAAACTATTCTGGTTCCAGGAAATTAAATTTAGTTTTAATTGATTTACATGTTACTGCTGTTCTTGGTATATTCTTCAACAGCACATTGGAAGCACTGTGATGATGAATCAGTTTGGATGAGCAGTCAGAAACAATCTCACTCTAAATAGTGACTCCTCAGGATGAAAGACTAGCTTCATTTTCCCTTTGTCCTTAGGTCTTCACTCAACTAGGTGGTTTATCTCTGTTACCCAGATCAGTCACACTACTGAAAAAAATTACTTATGTATGTAAGAAGCAGAAAAAAACGTATTCACTCTGACAAGCATATTATCACAGAGATGAAGGGACTGTGTCAGCCTGTGCTTTGTATTACATAGAGGCAAATGGTAACTACTAGACTAGAATGCATTTTTGGGTTAAAATTTGCTGCCAGCTTTCTATGCCTTTCATCTTCTTGCATCTCACAACGTGTTCCCTCATTTTATTATCACTACATTTTTCTAAAGTGACGAGCACCTTTTTACCAGCCAAAATGCGGTACCCTGCCTCACTTGATTATTAGTGTTTTGATTTTCAGCTGCAAAAGGGCTTTAGCTCAAGCCTGCTGATGCTCACTGCTCTTCTGCATCTTCCATTGTTATATTTAACTCCTTCTTTTTTGTTTGTTGCTGTACCATCTGACCATTCCATAAACTTATTATATGGAGTCTTTTAGTTTGCTTACTAAGCTCTGCTTCTCTTATCTGACTGGCAGAAGCAACCGTCTCTGCTTTGAATACAGGTGCATATGAGAGGAGTTTTGTTTGTTACCAAACAGTTCACATTTTTGTCTGATTCATTTTTCAAATTAATTGCTGGGGTATTTTCATTTACAAAGGAATATCTGGATCAAAGGAACAAGACTGGTCAGTTGAGCTTTTCATCAACAGCTGAAGCCCATCAACAGAAAGATGCATATTTTGTGTTGATTTTTTTCTTAGTGTTCCTTGAAAAGATGAGAGCACTATCGGAGGCTAAAGATGCTATGTTTCAATGGACAGGCTCTATACTTTGACCTGGGCCACTAGTTTATTATAAGATAACGGTTGAAACATGTAAATTAGACATATGCATCTCTCAGTGAATTTACAGCTACTTGAAACAAACAAGGTTTTGTTTTGCATACTTTCTACTATGCTTGTTTATGCCTCTGAATTCCCAAATGTTTTTTAAAGAGGTAACCGAGCCTGTTTCAATCATTGCATATCAAGATTGAAGCCTAACATTACCATCATAAATGATCAGAAGAAAAATGGGAAAATGCAATAGAGAAAGACTATAAAAATTGCAGATAACCACTCATGAAGATAAACTTGCTGCAAGCTGAAAACTGTGTTGTTTATTAGTATTTTACAGTGGAAGTAACAAACCTGCTTTAAGATTCTTGGAAAATACAGTTTTGCAAAGACTGTGCAGAGAGGATTTATGAAGAAAAAGGATAGAAGTGGCTGGTAATATAGATGTGTTTGGGTAGCCAGTAATTTTCTTCAACCCTATGTTGACAAGACTATTGCATTTTTAAAAGCATCAGAAGTTTTGTTATACTGAAATAAACACTGATTAGCTGAAGTTGTGTGTGTATAAATACATATGTGTATATAAATGTATGTGTAAGATATATAGAAAAAATATATGTAAGACATCAGGGAGAAGGGTCCATTTTTCAGGCGTGGCACGTTTTCTAAAGACTGCTTTGGTTTGAGTGACAGGACTTATAGGAGAAAGGAATACAGGTGACTCACCCCTGATAAGTAACATCTGTGTTAATTATCCAATACAGCCTCGCTCCTGATGAGTAACAGCTATAGCCAACAAGGATGAGTTTAATAAAAGTGGGGGTTAGCTGGTAAGGGGACGATCATCATGGAGGAGGAGCCTTGAGGAGCATGATGGAGAGAATCATGAAGCAGGGTCCTGGGGAGAGAGAATCCTTGCTGTGAGGTCAGTCTGGGTCTGCAGTCAGAGCCTGTTGTTGGAACCTGCAGTCACAGTCTAGCCAGGTAAAAATCTGCATTCAGAATCTGCAAACTAATACCTGCAGTCATAGTTCAGCTGTAAATAACCAGCAATCAGAGGCTGCATGGGAAATCTACTGTAAGAGCTTGCTGCAGCCAGAGCCAGTGAATGGTTGAAGTCAGGATGGCTGAGCTGTAAAGAGGAATAAACCAGGACCCTTTTCATGCTGTGTTTGACAAGATGTCTGTGCCTCTGCTCATTTCTACCCTCTAACAAGAGTGCTCCTGCAACAAACACTGAACTCTGTTAGAAATTCCATCTTTTGAAACAAGCTCGTAGTTACTGCAAAAAGCATGCTGCAGAATGAGCTCAAAGTTAACTTTTTTTGAAGCTATTCTTTCTTGCTGGATTATCTATTTGGTAATTTATATTTCAACATAGAGTTTGTGTATTTATGTTGGAGGTTAGATTTGTTTCTTTTCCCTTTAGATTTTTTTCCCACAAAGTCGCTAGAGACTAATTGCTGGGTACTTATGGGTGCTTGACCAAAACAGTACGAAGGGCTAGGAAAGTGTAGCACCAGGCCACACCCTTTTTTGGTCTCTGAGAGTTTGTTTCTCCCTGGGCGAAAGAGTGATACTGCGAGTTTTTGGGCAGGTAAAGGGCAGGCGTGGCAACAGCTTTGCCCTCTTGCTCTCAGTATCGGAGAGAGAAGGATCAGGCTGCTCTTGTTGTGGGAAGAGTTCTCACTGCCATCACCGGGTCCATTCCTGAGAAAATCTACCATCATCCCCTCGTGTGCCCAGGAGCTCTGTGCTCGCCTCCTCCTGCCCTGCTGGGCTGGGCTGGCCCTGTCCCACCGCCGCGGCTTTTATTTTTCGGCACCGCTTTGGATACGCTGTATCCCCGCACTGCCCGGCCCTGCCAGGACATCCCTGCCCTTCCAGCTACCGCGGCGAGCTTTGGTACATCCCACCCACCAGCCCGGGATTTACCACTGTTCCAGCTTGGTGCCCTCGTAACCCTGCACTGAGACCGGACTGCCCTGGGCTTTATGAAACAAAAGCCCCTCGAGGTTCCTGGTTTTGTTTATCATTAATGCTGTAGTTGTTGTTGTTTGTTTGCCTTGTTGTACATACTAATAAAGAGCTGTTATTCCTATCTCCGTATCTTTGCCTGAGAGCCGATTTAATATCAAAAGTTTTAATAGTTCGGAGGGAGGGGGTTTGAATTCTCCATTCCTGAGGGAGGTCTTGCCCTCCCTAGCAGACACCTGTCTTTTCTAACCAAGACAATTTTTTAGATTTTGAGCTTAATGTTTTAGTATGTTGTTTTGTAAAGGGCTGTGAATGAGATTTCTCTTGACTCTGTGCACAGAAGGAAATGGAAAAATACATGAGAAGATACTCCAAATACTTTTATTAACATCTACCCTATCAATGAGACCTCCAAGAGCAGGTTTTTTAATTCGGAAAAAAGAGAAATTTTGTTGGTTTCCCTGCTTAAAAAAATCTCTGAAGAGAGATATTTTCAAGTAGTTGATGCAAGAGTAGGTTAACAGCAAAAAGAATTGTGCCAGTCAAGGAGCATTGTGAACAAGAAGAAACAGGATCCAATGTCTCAGTTTTTTACTGGCTGATAAAGTGCAGATAGGGAGAAAATCATTGATAGGTCTCTTAAATGTAGTGAGAGGAAATTACCATTTGAACTTCTGTTCAATGAAGGAATAGGAAATTTGGAACAAGCTGTTGAAAAGTTCTACAGTTGTTTTTCCTGTGCACCTCAGGACCTTGATAGAAGTATTGATGAGTCCTGCTTAACATGGCAATAATTTTATACTTGGATCATGAGGGACGCTTTATTCTTCCTGAGATCACAATTTTTTATTCTTTTACTTTATAACTTCTACAAAAGAGGACCTCATAGCTTCTTTTCATCTGCAGAATATTGAAAATTTCATGGGATGGTGTAAATAGAATAGCATGGATTTTAGCCTGCTTTCCCCTTTTATAGATACCTAGATTGCAAAACCTGTGTTTTATACTCTGTGTTTAGTGAGTTTTCTGGACACATTTGTAGATTTTTCAGTGTTTTTCATCAAGATATTATGAGTCATCCTAAACAAAATCAAATAAGCATTCTGAATTTATTGTGTTCTTGACACTGAGAAGATGTCAAAATAGGCATTTAGAACATTGTTCCTTTAGTTTTGGGGAACACCATTCCACATAGAAGCCAAAAGTTGTATTGGAAGTAAATTGCAGTGCTGATCACAGTTTACTTTAAACAGATGGATAAGAATATAAAAGTAACCTGGTAGTACCTTCTGTGCCAACTGTATATTTTTTTAATTTTGTACATAGTGTGCCAGAAAATAATGTGTTATTGCGTTCTTTCTCAAATAATTCCACACTCTTTTGTTCTTTTCCTAATATTCAGTTTGTGTTTTCCGTACTATTATGTCAGACCAATAGAATAAAAGTAATCTCTTTAAATGTAGCTCAAGTTATACAAATCTGATTAACTGCTATAGACACACACATAATAAATCTTTTAAAATAAAACTTTTAAGATTTCATAAGCAGTTCTTGTGTAATGGAAGAATTTCTGTAGAGCATTTGCTTAGCAACTTACTTTCCAGTATATTGAATTTTCTGAGTAAATCTAATAGTATCATTCCCTTTTGATCTGGCCACTATTTTCTGCCAGCTGGTCAATATTACTGTTGTTGCTAGCTCCTGTGTTGCTGTTATGATGAAATTGTAAAGAGCTGACTATAGCAGCAATAACATTCAAATCTTCATCTATCAAAAAATCCTGTCAAGCAAATGAGCAGTGCTAACATTACATTCTGTTGAGTTCAGACCCACTGTAGTTCTTTGCTTTTATGCCTTTATAGATTTCCACATAATTGTTCTAGTAATTTTGTATAATTAACATTACTTCCTAGAAACCAGCTGATAGAATGAGTATGAACTAATTCTAGAAATAGGCAGATAAAAAATTGACAGTTGATATTGTCAAGTTGATAATAACTGAAGAGAAGATTTTTACGGTCAAGTGCTTATGTTTTTTACTGTTACTGTGTCTGAGAGGGAATGAACCAGTACTACAAAAAGTTACTGTTATTCTCTCAGAAATTCATCAATTGGAAATGATATAGTGGTGTGTAGGATGGTCTTCAGTTCTGTGTGTGGTAATACTTTAACTTTGTGTTCCTGCTGCTCCTTGTTTCACTCTTCTCCACACCCTTCAAGAGCCTTTATGAAGATGCATCATAGTAGAATGGTTTGCTATTTTCAGCGTGAGGATGAAATTGCCATTTGAGTCTGTTACAAAAAAAAAAAAAAAAAAAGCAAAATAATACTTTAAATGTTACCCATTAATTCAACATAGTTTAAAGATGCAAAATACGTGGAGATCAATGGGAGAACCAAGAGTTATCTCCAATAATGGGGCCGTAAGTGGAGTGTCTGAATTTCCCAGAAATATGGTTTCATCACAATTGAAAGGTAGATAAAGAAGAATTGTGGCATCAAGATGAACTGATTTTAATCATGTTCTTATAGTAAGAATGGCTCAGCTTAAATACAGCAGGTTTAACAGAAGAGTGCACTACAGATATTGCTTGAGATTTTACAGCATTCCTTTGATGTTGTCTGACTGCCCTCTTCAGGATGACAGTGAATATGTTAGTCTGCTTAGTGATAATATCTGTTTCTAGAAGTAACTAATCTAATGCCTTAATTGCTTCTTTTCTTTTTTTAATTGCAAACTGCCCACTGAGTAAGGGTGTTAAGTAGCAAATTTTACTGAGTCAGGTAATAAGGATGAAAGTTGAGTTTTAATATCTTCATGTTATTTAATTCTTTGAGAAAGTAATGATCATCAATTTTTATTTTAACTCTTGGCATTTTATGATTTTTTTTTTCATATCCTGTAGATTTCTTAATACTACACAACTGTGCTGGTGTTTGTATGTAATATATTTCATGTCTAATCTTGATCTCAGTTATGGAGAAATGGGGATGGTCTCATGATATCTGTGGTCCTGTAGTTCTCTTCCCCTTCTTTTCTCTCATATATGCCCAGTGCAGAGTTTCTCTTGCAGCAAACAGATTTTTACATTTACAACTTTTAAATAGTGTTCTGCACCATGAAACATGTAGAACTGTTTTTCTAGAAACAATGTTCTGAGAAAAACTGTGGAACACGTATTTATACTACTTCTGTATCTTACCATATACAAAGATTAGTTGTCAAGAGGTAAAACCCTGGTTTGGACTCTATAGTGGATGTGATTAAACAGTAATATGGAAATTAGCAAAGAAGTCTATCTATATCAGAAAGTACTGCAAACGTTCCTTAATTTTGTTTTCTTTTTTTCCTAAATTTTTGTTGGTATAGATTTGTCCTGTGGAATAACCTGTGGTTTTATGGCACAGTGTGTTTAGAGGATGTCTCTGCTAGTATTATTCTCCTGTCTTTCCCTGCTCTTAGTGAGGTCAGGGCAAAGGTATTTGTTTTGATTTGCATTCTCTTTGGTTTTCATGGTGGGTTGGTTGGTTTTTGCTTGTTGTGTTTTGTTTAGGAGGATATTTAGTAGCAAATCACCTTCTAGTGCTGATAGATAAGATTATATGTTGTACAAAATTACCACATTTAAAACAACTTTTGAAGAAATAATCTGGAGTTTATTTTGCTGCTCACAAGCCTACTTTTTATTCTGTTAGGATCTTTTCCCCCAGTGCTTAGCGGTTTCTTTGGCTCTCCTTCTATGGCTTTGCTATTTTAGAAATACATGTTTCACAGTTTTTTGTTATTTGTCCCCTAGTTTCAAAATTCCTGATGCATTGCTGTTTCTAGCAAGTATGTCCTGATAGCACACTCAGGAGCCACATAAGCATATCCTTGTGTGAATCTGTTAGCAGATTTATTGGTACTTGCCACTCAGACCAGTCATGTTTACTGAGACTTTTAAATATGGAAAACATTACCTTTTCTTAATATTGTCTTGGGATTTCTCTTCTATATTTTAATTTAACACATTTCTAATTTTGGAGATGACAAGTTTGAAACAAAAAGTTGCATAATGAGCTGAAACTTTTAAATTGATAGTATGAATGTTGAGAATGATACTGCAAATATAATTCATCTAACCATTGCAGCTGATTATAGGATATTTTTTGCAGGTGAATGGCATATGGAAATACATTTGTTTCTTTTCCTTAACAGGCAAGCTAATGAGGAATATCAAGTGCTGGCTAATTCATGGCGCTATTCATCTGCTTTTTCAAACAAACTGTTTTTCACAATAGTGGATTATGACGAAGGGGCAGATGTTTTTCAGCAGGTAAATGTTGAATACTGTAAAGCATTGTTAACTTCTAGAGCTACATGTCAATTTGTCAAATAATACAGGATAAATTATTTTCTGTATGTAGGTGTGTACCCTTGTTTTGTATACAATTTCCTCCTGGTTAAAAACACAGCAGTTTGTGGCATCAATGAAGACAGGCTCTATTATTAACCACTTCTAATATTTGCCAAGTGTAATTTGTAATCTTTGTTTATAGATTGCATTATATATATATATGTATATTTTTTTCTAAGCAATTGTTTAGGCCATTTTTTAGAATTAAAAACATTGTAAGTAACATTTTCATTTAAAGATTTCCTTTATATTTTCTCTTTAGGGAAAAAAAAGCTCTTTAGTAAAAAAGCTTTTTAATTGCTTTTATTTAAGACAATATTCTTCAGCTTCAGTAATATTTAGTCTGGAAATTCTTGAGGGAAAAGAGAAGAAGCTGTTACACATTTTATTTGTTGACTATGAAGAGTGAAAATTGGAGAGTAGTTTAAGGTCTGCTCTGAAATTGAGAAGAAGAAAGGCATCCCTTGAAAATGAATACAAAATACTGACGTGCTTATCTTTGATATTTATCCATTGATTGAAGTTAAAAATGCAGATTAGGAGGAATGAAAAACTATGAAGTTATTTGTATATTTTAAATCCCTTTTAGTGAAGTGTGTGACTTAAAAGGTTCGGGAAAAAGATTAATATATGTCTTTTTAAAATACTTGCTTTAAAAAGTTGAAATAGTATGTTTAATAAATATTTTTAATTCCAGTTGAAATATTAGAATGCATTGTGTAAAAAATGTTTATTAGTGGCTTAAGATTTTGCTTTAAAAAATAAAGATTGTTTTGTTATGAACATTAAAGGCTTTTATATAAACTGTAGAACTTTATGTAACCTTCATGGTTATAATATAAAATATTTTGTTTGATCTTACCTTAAGCCAATCAACACATTAGAAGACTCCAGTTCAACTTATTCCTTGTGTAACAGGGCACAAATTCAATTCATTTCAAATGGTATGCATTTAAAGTCATGTTTACATTTAGACAAAGTTAAGCATAAAGATTTAAGGGGTTTTTTAAGAGGCAGAGTGTTAAGAATAAGTTACACTAATGACTATTTTAAGTTGGATTTGAGGGAAATGCAGTTCTGACTTTACATCTATGTGTGCAAAATCATGTAATACTGGTGCTATAGCAAAAACCCCCAAAAAGTAATGTGGTTTTGATTTTTGCAGCTTTTGCTGTGTTTTTAGAGAAATGATAAAGCAGTGCCAGATCAGCTGCCTCCAAACTCTATACGTCTGAATGTCTCTGTATCTTGTATTTTATTTAAGTATTTCACAACATGTGTTTTAGCCTTTCTTGGAATTTATTTCCAAATCATTTCAGCAAAGAAGAGGGCTTTTTTTTTTTTTTTTTTGCTTAGATGGAAAATATTTTAATAGTTGGTAATTTCTGTTGATAAATTCAGTTCTGTACTTGATTCAGTATAAGGTTTTGCTAATGTGTGATATTAATTTTTCAGGAACTAAACAAGCTTACTCCTTTATTTAAAGAGCTCCATATTGCATCACCTTTAAATATTACCCCTGGTTTTGTTTATGTTCATTTTTTTCAAGTGCTTTATTGCATGATTTCTGAGATGACCGGAATGCAGAGGAGTTTCATATAGTGAAATTACATTTTCCTATACCACATTGCAAAGCTGGTCAAAATTTTAAGTAGCAAATGTATATGTAGATCTATTTGTTTATAACTTTTGAGAATTTTTTTAATAAACTGTGAATAGTTTCAGTGGCATCAACACATGAATTAACAGTAATTTCTAGGGCAAGTTACATAGTTGAAGCTAGTTATCTAGTCCTTTTTGGATTCAAAAAAAGCCTAGTTACTAGTGGTTAGTCTCTAGTAGCCAAACAATGTCAAGCTACTTTGCTCCCTTAGAATTATAACTTAATATACTTTAATAGATTGGTTGGGTTCGGGGTCTCTGCTTTTCCAGTTACAAGAAAGGTCTTGCAGTGTGTAAGAACTTTAAAGCATAAGATACTCTTATATAGAAAAGCTTGTGGGTGAAACATTCTTAATAATTAAATGTCCTGAGGAATCTACTGGAATAATATTCTGAGCACTCTTTTTGGAGGACTCTATATGAGGATGTTTCAAAAAATGTAATGTATAGAGGCAAGTGATATTTTTATGCTAATTAGATTTGTGTCATTGAGGATATTGTGATGTTATATTTTGAGGATAGCGCTGCTAATTTTTTCCTGCTGTTTTTCCTGGTTTTATAGCTGAATATGAACTCTGCTCCGACTTTCATGCATTTTCCTCCGAAGGGTAAACCCAAGAGAGCTGACACATTTGACCTGCAGAGAATCGGATTTGCAGCTGAACAGCTAGCTAAATGGATTGCTGACAGAACAGATGTCCATGTAGGTCTTTCAACAATTTTAAAATTTGAAGGCAAATGTATCTTGGTGGTTTGAGACAGGTTGATGTTAAATTCCATCTTTCCTTGATAACTTTCTTTGTCAAGTGAAGGTTTTACAATACATTAAAAAAAATAACGATTTTGGTACTTGTGAGAACTGCAGTCTGCAGATTATATTCCATTCTTGCTCTGTTAAATTTTCTATAGTCTAATACTGGATAAAAACAAGCAGTAATAATTAGTTGTTAATAAATAAAATGTGCTTTACAAAACTATGTACAAAACACTTAGATTCAAAGATAGCTGCTTTTAGTTCAGACACAACTGTCAAATCTGTTGAAGAAATAATGTTTCAGAGTTGCACAGTTCAAAATGAAATATAAAATTTTGCATAGTTAAAGAAAGTACTTATTAAAGAAAGTACTATTTTTCTTATTAAAGTATATTTAGGGAGTAGTCTTGCTGACTCTGAAACCAGATATTATGTGCTCCATTATGTTTACATGGAAGATGATCTGTATGTAAGCATTTATTACAATCTGTATTTGCATTTTTCCTTCCAGATTAGAGTGTTCAGGCCTCCTAACTATTCTGGTACAATTGCACTGGCTCTTCTGGTATCTCTTGTTGGTGGCTTGTTATATCTGCGAAGAAATAATCTAGAGTTCATCTACAACAAAACTGGCTGGGCCATGGCAGCTCTGGTATGCAGATTTTCCTTATTAATATGCTTTTTATTAATTTCTTATCCTAGCATATATGGTTTCATTATTTACATGGTAAATTAAAAACCATTGCATTAGTACATTGTTTAGAAGGATACTGTCAGAAAAAATTCATAATCCAGATTTTGGGTCAGATTCTTATAAGAAGGGAGTATCAATTACTGTAAGTGACTCACTGAAAAGGAGCCAATTCTTTGATAGCTGGACTTCTGTATTTGAACTTCAATATGAAAATATTTTCAATAATTGCTATTTGCTACTGATGCTTACGACTGTGGTTCAACTTAACCTGTTTTGATAAAATCCAAAATGTTGATCAATTGGTTTAGCATAGATATTGATGTCTGTACCTCTTTAGAATGATGAACTGTGTCACTTTAGAGGGATAGACTATATGACTTTAAAGTAATGAAAGGTTGAGAAAAAAACAAAGGCTTATATGTTTGTGAGACAGTGATAAAAAATCTGAGAAATAAAGAAAGAGGGAATTGTTTAAGTACTACTGATTTCAGTACTACTGATCTTAACATTCTACTGTTAACCTAAATGAGAAAAGGATGATCATAGTGTTAGCTCTGAGGAAAGACTAGGTCTAGCGAAGTCTATTTGAAATATTAGTCAGCTAAATCCTCAAAGCCTTAAATAATTAATGAAGATTTAATTTACTTAGTAGTGTATTGCAGTGTGTTTATTTACATGGTGGTTTTCAAATAACTGAGTAGACTAATAAAAAACATGGGATGTGCAACTTTGGCAGCTGTCTCAGTTTTAAACAGGAAATAGTATTCAGAGGTGATATTGGTAGATGTTGCGCGGTATCAACAGGCACTCATTTCTTTGACATCATTGTGACTGACAGAAGAAAAATCTGAGGAGCAGCATCAGTGGCTTAATTTTCAGGGACATGGCATCAGAAGCATGGGTTTCAACACTAGATTGGTAATAAAATGAAAGCTACAGAAAGCCCAGGTTTTCAACAGAAGTATTGGCAGTTATTTTGTTCCTTATTTGTAGTTGTTTTTTCAAATGGTATAGAGTTGAGAAAGCACAAAAGCACTTTTCTAAAAACTGTAGGTTTGGGATTAAATGCTTTTTGAGTGTACTGCTTGGTGGCTAGTATTCATTAAACATACTGTAAATAACAATTTCTAATTTCAACTGAAACTTTTTGATAGAGATTATGGCATTCAGTGACTGAAAACTATATCATAGCAAACAGATTACTCTCTTGTTTCCTTTTTCTTGATTTTTAGAGCTTCTCAGTTTGCTTTGAATAGTTTTTATGTTCTCAAATCTTACTAAAGAGGAAAAAAAATATTGGATACTTTTTATTTAAGTGAAAAATGGAGTGTGTCACTCTGCCTGATTGAAGCATCTGTGACTAAAAATGAGAAGAAAATTCTCAGCATAGGGAGTCTGAGCTGTTTTGACAGAGCATCCCAGAAATGTGAATTTGATAACTCCGTAGATATAAAAGCATTGTGTGTCATAGACAATATTTCCAGTAGTGTTTCAGAAGAATATTTCGGAATGCAATTTTTAATGATGCATCTAATAGTTTTGATAGACTTGCAGAAGCAAGACCACAGGTTTCATCTCACATGTGGATTCCAATGCCAGCTCGCACAAGACCATTGAATTGGCTTTCCCTCCGCATTAGGTTGTGCTACAGCAATATTTGTGGTTTCATCCCCTCACTGAAGCACTGCAGGCTCTGGTAGTATCTTGTAAGCCTTAGGCATTTTCACTTGCAACATTACTCAGAAGACTTTTAGAATGGCAAACCAGGATGACTGAATCCCAGTACATAATATCTCAAAAGATGTCTTTTGAAATCACATGCAAAATTTATCCCCTAGATTATCTTGGGCTTTAATTCAAATTTTGCTATTCATCTATGGATATTTTTCCCTCTGACATGCCAACACAAAGACGATGAAGGACTTCAGTCCTTAGATTTTTTTCAGCCTCCTTTTATCCTGATAACAAGAAGCAATTCAGACTCTTCAGGACTCTTTATTTCTTAAGCAGTGAGAAGAAAAGGTCAGATGGTATAAACTAGGCAAGGTTCTAACAGTTTAGATAAGGAATTGCTTCATTTTAGACAACAGTAGGTGTGCTGAGAGTTTCTGTTCTGTTGGCTAGACTGTCTTTTGACAATGTTTTCTTTACTAGGCTGTTTTCTGCATGTAATTTTCAGTTTTACTTTATGTGTATATTTCCGATTTGTGTATATACCTGTGGAATCAGGGAAGACAAAGTCTGTGCTCAAATTAGAAGGCAGTTGCCTAGGAGTTAACTCTGTTGGGCAAAATATGACAGGTCACCTGAATGAGGAGACAGTGTGTATTTACTGCTCTCGTAATAGTTAATGGGCATGAGAAATGTGTACTGTGCAGATACACATTCCAGTACTTATACCACATAGTATGTTCATCAATAGGTTTTGGTCCAAAGGAGCTTGGAGGGTCTTATGGCTCCTGGTGACTTTTTAACCCGATTGTCACGGAGGGGTGGGCAGGGCTCCCCCCAGCTCCGCCAGAGTGAGAGGAGAGGAAAGGAGAGGGGAGAAGCCCGGCCGCTCTGAGATCTATCCCCCTGAGAGGCTGCTGCCCGGCAGAGACAACATGATCACCGCAGGCCTGGGCAGATTTAACCCTTTCCTAGGAAAATGAGGCTTGCAAAGCTTAATTCTCCTTTTGAGTAAGAAGAAAAGGACAAAGTGATTAAACGTAGAAAAAACACAGCATGGTGGTCAGTGATAAAAGGATGAAAAAACTATTAGAATAAAGGAAGAGGAGTAGCTTAATTTAGCTAGACTTGTCTTAAGGCCATGGAGACCAGACTAAAATCTTTATTTAAAATGTGGAAAAATATGCATTTAGGGAGATGACTGTTTAGATTTGTGGATTTTTAGAAAAGGTGTTTGTGATGAACTAAGTAATATTGGAGTAATAGTTAGGATTCTTGGGATCCCATGAAATGCTTGAACAGAGACAGATGAGAAGCCCTCTGCACCAGTGAAGAAGTGAGAAGACACCTCTGTTCCCTGAGATGAAAAATCCTTTATCTTTAAAGTTATTAATCTTTAAAAGGTGACACCCTGGTATGCAGTGTGTTTGAGTCCATGGCCTATAAGCAGCTTGGGAAACTGCTAATGGGTGGGGTCACAGAAGCAGGTTTTACCAGGTGGCTGTTTTTGTAACAGTTAAAACCCACAAGAGAACTGTTCTAAGTTCTCTGAGTGAGATCCATTACTCTGAGAGACTCCTCTCCTAAAAAATTGGTGAAAGACTGTTTTCAAATGGTGAAACGCACAGAAAATTGCAAGTTGTCTCTTTATGTTGTTTATAAGAAAGTGAACAGTTCGTGGGGAGAGGTGGAGTGTTTTAAAAGTTTCTTTTTTTTTTTCCTTTTTTTCTTTTTCTTATTTTAGTGTGTGTTAATAAAATCTATCTGTTTACCTTAAGTTAGGCCTGTTTTACCTTTTTCTCCTAATCCTATCTCACAGAGGGAAAAGAGAGTAGACACTCAAACCACCACACTGAATTTAGCCAACAAAAATGGAAACAGGCAAATATGAAACCACTACATGATTAGTGTTACTGCCCAGTTAAGAAGCAAACCAGAACACTCACATTTTCAATTTCTACACTTTTGTGCTTTCACATAAGGTATCTATTATGTGATTCATCTCCAAAATTGCCGTATAAATTTCTCTGCTAAAACAATCTGCAAGGTATAGAAATAACTTACTTTTCTCCCAGTGATGTCACTGTATACTCTTTCCATTTTGTTAATTAAAATCAAAATTTGCATATTATTAATTAAAACACAATCCATTTGCTAGCAATCACTACTAGTATGTCTTCATTGGCCATGTAAATTATTATGCTGTTACATTCCAAATCCTGTTAAAAGCAAAATGAAACACATTTTATATTAAAATTAAAAACCTGTTCTTATTGTAATTAAAATCATAATACTACAAGCAAGTTGTAATTACATTGTATTTGAAAATGTATCTTTTCTTTCTATTACAAGAGAAGTGTCAATGGTAACACCACAATTTAATAATTTTGCATGCACTTGCTGGTATCTTAGACTTTCTCTCATATCATGGTCCGCTGCTTCTCTCTGGATCTGGAGATCATTCTTTTGCTTCGGGGTGATATGGTGGTATGGTGAGTTGTCAGCATTCCACAGTTTTTGCTGGGAGTAGTATGATGATGCTGCTTTTTTCCTCCTTGATTTAGGATCCACTTGGGGCTGTTTCATGCTTTGCTTCACCACTCTGCAGCAAAATTTTACAGCAGAATTTACAGGGTAGATCAAGGTGGTCCTAAATATGTTGGATGCTTGTCCTTTGTTTTCTTTGTTAACACTAAGACTGTTTTTGACAAGCTCCCATGTCTGTGTTTCTTTATTCACTATTGTAGTATTTATAGGCTTGGGATCTCCAGTGTAATCCTGTGCATGCTTTCCTGTCATTCCATACGTGACACATTGTAGCCTGTGTTTACACTTTTGCTGCCTCTGCTGTCATCTCATCACGACTGTACTACATCAATATGTGGGTCCTATCTATTTCATCCTAAACAGAATAGGGGGGGAAAAAAAAAATATGCCAATGTAATGTAACTAGGTATGGTCACCTGGTCTTTGGAAAAGTTGCTGTTTTGGCTAAATAGNTTGATGAATTATTTTTTGAATCTTATTTATTCCCTGTTGAAACATAGTCTATAGTACAAGGGTGCAGATGTTCTTTTTCCCAAAGTAAAATTGTAGCTGGGAATTGTCTTGTGAACTACTAGGATAGTTTCAAANAAAACCCCAACCAAACAAAAAGAACCCCCCAAACCCCAAATGAAAACAAAACTCAAAAACAGGAAAGCCAAGACAGGTTTGAATAAAGCTTGATAAAATTCAGTAGTAAGGCCTTGTTCATATTTCTAGAGGTGGCAATGCTTCACTAGCTTATATTTACTTCACAAACACGTTTGTAAATGTTCGTTAAAGAAAACAAAAGGTTTTAGTAAACCCTGGTTTAGTTAGTCACTGTGATACGAATTTTTACATTCATGATACATCTTCCTGTATCTCCATTTACAATGCTGTTGTGAATATTGATGTACAGTAAAAATAAGCATGTACTGTACTTAAAATGTAGCTTTTGTAGGGATTATCTATGAAACAAAAGACATATTTAGATGGCATGTTTCCTATTTCTCTCACTTGGTAACCAAAAATACTATATTTTCCTCTTTAAAATAGTCTTAGTGACTCTTGTATGACTGGTGTTTGTCATGTATGTTCTACAATATGATCATCTACAAGAATTAAGGTCAGTTTTTACAGTTGTCACACATCCCTAACCAAACTTCACACTTTTTTCTGTAGGGAATTTTTAACCTTTCCAACAAATCAACCATTGTGTTTCGTCATAGCTAAAATGAATCACAGTCATGCAGGACACACAATGAGAATTTCATAAAGTAGGACAGATTTTTTTTTAAATAATGGGATTTTTTTCTATTACTGCAGTTTCAGACACGTGAAAGAAAAAAGGTAAGCTAAATTTTTGTATAGGATTTAGAGGCAGAAATACTTTCATGGAATATTTTTTTTGGGGAACTAGTTTCCAGAACATTTGCAATGAATGCCTTCTAGTGCTGCAAATACTTGTTGTCATGTAGATGTGTAAATGTGGCGCATAAATTTAGGATTATTTCAAGTCAGATTTGGACAATCTGGCTTGAGCTAACTCATTTTCAGAATGGTAGAAGTCATTAAGAATTTTATGAAAGCAATGCATCTGAAGATACTATCCTAAAATTCAAATAGAGGTAGATACTGTGTCTGGTTAGTGGAAAAAAATTATGTATCTAAAGCAAGAATTACCAGCATAATGGTTTCTTGTTCAGTCCCTCACAGTAAATTAATGAAAATATTGTTTTTCCATTTTTTCTAGTGTGTTGTATTTGCTATGACATCTGGTCAGATGTGGAATCACATCCGTGGACCGCCATATGCACATAAAAATCCTCAGAATGGACAAGTGGTGAGCTGGTTATTTTAATTTTATTTTCAGGGGAAATGATGTGTAGACAGTCGTTTGCTACAGTGAGCCTAAAATTTCAAATAATTACAGTTCCAGAGGTCTGTATGAAAGCCTGTCAGAGTCTTAAATCTAGCTGCAAGCTGAGCCTATTTTGGAATTTCAGATCTTTAGGTGTCACCATCTCTGATTTGGGCAATGAAATGGATAGTTGTGTTGTTCAAACTTCTCTCTGCAGCTCCTAGCTGTAGTTAATGTGTTAGAAATTGTTCCATACCACACAATTCCCGCTGCCCAAAGATAAGTGTAGATACTCTTCTTTTTGTAGGGATGTACTTCCTCACACACTGGAAAACAAATGTTTTATATCCTCCTTTTAGGCTACACAAGCCATTTTTTACACAATCCTTTGAGATTTGTACCTCTTACCTTCTTCTCTCAATCATTTTAGTTAGGAGATGCCAAGTATGTTCATATGCTTTGTACCATTTTCCATCGTGTCTGTAATTCACTAAATTTTACAAAATGCTTTTTCCTGTATCTCTGTGGTCCTTCAATTTAAACTCTTTATCAGCTTTACTAAGTAGTTACTGTTGACTATTGCCAAAATTACTTTATATCCTGCTACTGCTGCCTTTCAAGGATTACCTTATTTGCTTCTTCCTGCTCACAGTTTAGCAAATTTTCATCAGATCTCAGAAGAATAAACTCTCTTTGCCTGTTAGGAAAATAAAAATGACCTTCACTAGTTCCTAATCGTTCCTCATTATTTACCACTTTTAAAGCAATGTATTGAGATGGAATCTACAAAACTTGCAATGACCAGGAAACTTTTTTTTTTATAAGTTGTGGCACATTGAGCTACTTTCAGTTTTGTCCATCACTAGTTAAAGGAAACTCTATTGCATCTTAAAGAAGAGACTTATTTTAAACTCTCTTTGTGTTATATCTTTATTGGAGTAGCAAAAAATAATGGCTTGAAATTAATTACTGATCTGTGTTTTATTGGGAATGAAGCAGAATATTGAAGTCATAATATGATAGGATTTAATCTGTGAACTTTGTTATTGAGAAATAGATTTGATGATAAATAATGTCAATAAAATGCTGTTTATGAAAATCTGGATTTTTTTCATTACTGATTGCAGTATTAAATTTATGACACTTTTCTATGTAGTGACCGAAAGAAGAAATAATGTTTACGAAAAGCAATGTCTGTGAAAAATTAGTTTTTACCTTATCCAATTTTACACACGTTGCCTGTCTTAAACCCCTGTTTTGGATGTATACCCTACATTGAATAATTTTTTAAATATTCTTGAATTTGTGCTGGCTTGTCTGCATTTTCAGTGTGAACTCATATCCTGCATGTCTGTAGTGCTACTACTTTGGTAATGTTAGACACACAACTAAGTAATGAAAATAATGATAAAGATGGTTTTAGATTCTAGATACTAGTCTATTGCACTGGTCAGCATACATGACTTTCTGGCTTTGATGCATTTTATGACTTCGGGTAAGTTATTTGTGCCTCTGATTCACCTGTTTCTCCTTCATATGTGTCAGTACTCTGACCTCTTTGGAGCTTTCTATGTGACAGTATGTAAAACCAGTTAGATTATAAGAATTAAAGAAGAATAAATGCAGGATTACCAAGATCCTGCTTTAATTAAACTATCACTGACCGGTATAGTTGTCATTTAAATCTCTAACTTTTCAAGTGTTAGAAGCTTAATAAGTAGGCTATAAATCTTTACCTATTTTTCATTGTGTTTTAGGTTTTTCCCTTCAAATAGCACTTGAACATTTTCATGTTTCATTTTTCTAACACTTATCTGTGTTTCTGTGAATTTGAAGCAATAAATGTGCTTATCGAACCTTCTGTGAGATTTATTCGACCGTGATAATTCACTGTAACGCTTTGTGAATTGTCAGCAACTGCTGTCTTTATGTCTGGATGAAATTTAACTCATCACTTGCTTTCCAATGTCTAGCTTTCCAAATTTACATGGTAATTTTTTGCAAGGATTACTTCTATGTAATACTCTGAAACTTTGTTGACAGTCTTACCACAGAAATTTCTGGTTTCAAGAGGATGCATAGAATAGCTCAACAAGCTGAATAGTTTTATTATTACATTCAAAATTATGGATTCTTAGTTTTTCTTATTTCACAGAAGTTAGTGGTTCAGTTCTATACAAGCCTGATATGCCCACAGACCTTGAAAATGGTAATACTCTGTCTTCATAAACTGTTCTTTGCCTCAAATATCTCCTATTATATGCTTTGTTCTTGCTGTAATTTTAGATGACACTTAATTTGTTCCTATATTCCTGGGTTTTTTTTTAAAAGATGAAAGGACATCTGTTTCCTTTGCTTAGACAACACTACTTACTCTTGCCTGTATCTTGTGTACGTAACATCACCAGTTCTTAAAACTTTGACTTTTGCATTGTGTTTATGATTACCTAAGGTACTTTGACTGCATGATTGTACTCTTTGAAGCTTTGAAACCGTATTTTTATATTTCTATGTGGTCTATTCTATAAAGCTGGTGGTTTCTCTTACTGTGGTTGTTGTAGGTAGTTCCTTTATCTCCTACTATCAACTAATTTCAGGGTTTGAGTCCACATGGAGCAGCATCAGTTTTTATGTGGAAAGCTGAAACATAGTCACATTGTTTGCTATTTCAGTTTGGTTTAGGTTTATGAAACTGTGTTAGTTTTCTGTCTTGGCATGTACTTTATTTCAGTTTTATTTCTAGAGTTCTCCATCAATTGCCAAATAATTTTGTTAGGATTGGGCCCTTACTGACTGTTATGCTAAAATCTGAACCTGTTTTGCTGGGACTGAGTGACAGTTAAGCATTCTGTTGGTGTCTGTGTGTAAAGTCTTGTGAGACTTCTGATTTTTATTCAGAGCTTGATCTATATAAAGCTGGAGGTGAGAGAAGTAGAAATGGAGAAAGCAATTACATGGGTTTGAGCCTTCTCTGGAGGTAGTTCTGCTGCTGTTCAATTGACCTACTAGCAAAGAATTCTCACTAGACTTTGATCAGCTTTTAAACAAATAGCAGCAATGTCTAAGAGAACATTTATGTATATCTGTCCATCTGTCCATACCTGCCTTTTATAATTATTATTGTGCGTACAAATTCTATAATTTTTGTTGTGCAATATGCTCAAGATTGCATCTTTAAAATGGTTGGAAGTTTGCTCTCACTGAGAACAGGGTAAAGGACAAGCTTGATTTAAAATGCTGAATTAACATGGCTTCCAAAGTTCATAATTTTCTTTCCTTCTCTTAAAAGAAAGCATTAGAAGTTAGAAAAGTGTTTGTGTGAAGAGGAAGATATGGTATTTCATTATCAGATATTAGGTGGTTTTCCCGCGTAAATTGATGCTTTGTGAAATGGACAATGGTTTTATTTACCACTGTGAATTGGAATTTTTTTATTGTCTTCTATTTAAAAGGTTGTTAAAATTCCTTAATTATAACACAAGGTGTGCCCTTAGGAAGCAGTTTGTATATTAAAAGATCTTTTAGATCGAACACCTTCTAATATCGCATTAAATATAAATATTTGTTTAACTGTAGTGCTTATTCATCCTGGTTTTTTCCCCTACTTACCTTTTGTAGTGTTATAACCACTGATCTTTACTCATTTTTCTTGCTGATACGGTTATGTAATAATCTGTTGCTGAAATTAAATGAAAAATATATTTGGCTGCTGGTATAATTTCTTCATTTGTCAATCCAAAACAAAGGTACTCTGAAAAATTTATGCCAGGAATATTGGGATTCTTGATTTGCACTAGTCCTCCACTGCTAAGCAGGATAAAATGTTACTTACCAAGGTTAATTTTTCTGTGGTTTCTGATAGAAATCTAATTAAAATATATGGAATTGTTTCTTGAAGCATTTTTAAAGAAGAATTCACCCTTTCAAGCTCAGTAAGCCCCAGTAAGTTCATGTCCTTTAGCCTTCAGTGCATCTGGAAGCATGTTTGAAGTACAGTTTGCCAAGATTGCCTTTGTAATGCCTGACTTCTCTAAAAGTAGCCATATTGGTGGTAGCAGTGTGCAATACATACAAAAGTCTGTGTGATATGTTATTATATTTGTCTTGCTTTTGGATAAAAAGAATTCACACAGGTTATTATCAGTACCTGACATAAGGTATCCAGATTGGCCTGATTTTTACCATAGCAGTGTTTTGTTGCATCTGTTGCCACTAACTGCAGCCATAATACTGTTGAAAATACATCTTAATATTTACTGGAATAGCCAATTATTTATAATGGCATGCTGGACTGAAATGAGTAGTGCATCACTTATGAGTGTTTTTAATGAAATAGCTTTCATGTGGTTATCAAAGCAGTGAGTCTATTCAGAAGCTACAAGAAGTAAAGGGTTTCTAAAGCTTTTTTTTCTAAAGCTGTCATGATTTAGTCAAAGAAGTTACCTATTGGCAGCATAAAGTTTTTGAGATTGTGAGGGTGATTGTATCTGGTGTTCTGTGTTTCTACGTTGACATTAGGAAAGGGAGACCTTACACAATATTTGGTGCTCTTTTTTATTGTGGGAAGAAGAGGTGGGAAGATGGTCAGGACAGAAGTGTTGCTGAGGTAGGAAGTTAGAATCTCTGTGCTCTTAAATGAGCAGTTCTGGACACATACATGCTGTAGAAGTTCACATAATGCCATTCTGTTGCTGGTTTTTTTTTGTCTGAGTGAAGATGGAACATGTTCTCACGAAGTAAACCCAGATTTCAGACAAGTAATCATGCACTAGGTAGTCTATCATTATAACATTCAATAAAAGTAAAAATTAAAAAAGCCTACCAGATTAGGTTTCTTGTAACAACAGAAATTTGAATTAACTAATACTACTTTCAACTACCACAGTTGACACTCCTTGCCCCCACTCTTTGCCTTCTTTTGCTAAGTGTAAATGGGCTCCTAGAAGCCATTTACTTTCATTTGGAAGAACTGTTTTCTGCAGAACAGCTCTTGTCAGAAATCAGGGATGCCTGAAATACATGAATTTTTGAGGTATCAGAAGATAGAGCGATAATGCAATACAGTAAAATATACTTTAGGGCAGAAAACCAGAACAGCACATGGGAATAGCTGGTTCATGTTCTTCTGCTACTAATAGAACAAGAGCCATTTTTGTGAAGCCGGCTTAAATGCCAGGCAGGAACCTAGTTTTTTCTGTCTTCCTGTACTCAGCCGGTTGTGGAGATGTATGTGGTAAGAGCCCTATCTATTTTGATAATTTTAACTGGAACGTAACTTTGAAGACGACGTAGTCCAGCTGCTTGCTCAAAGGTTGCTTAGGATTTTGTCTAAGAGAATTTGGAATGTCTCTTTGGTTAGAGATTTCCCAACCTATTCCAGTGTTTAACCATCCACAGAATTCTTTTAGTTTTGCCTTTTAATTTTTTTTACCTTATGTTTTTATTTCCCTCAGGAACAGTCAAGGTAAATTTTGTCCTCTTCAGTAAAGCTGATTTGGCTGAGTTCTTAATTAGAATTTAACATTGACTTTAATAAAATTTGGACTTAGATCAGTGGTACAGCTTTTCAGAGCTTCTGATGGCATACTTTTGCTTAAGTGACACTATGATAGCACTACAAAATCCACACTGAAAACAACAAAGTATTATGCCTGGAGAATCAGAGATTTTTCTTTGTATAGATTCTGCTCTCTCAATAGAGTCATGTAGATGTTCTTCTTGTACCTATTAAACAATTCTTTTCTTCTAAAATCCTACAAATTGGAGTCTGAGGAGGGCAGAGGAAGGGAGCATATTTTCCATGTTGTGCAACACCATNTGTGAACTGTGTCAGGAGAGGGAACATGCATTTGCGTGTGTTAACATAAATGAAGCAGCATACTTCAGATAGTCCTTCGTGGACTAATTCACCCCTAATCTCTGGTTCAGAAAGTTTCCTTTTTATTGTCATCACTCATTTTTTATGGTGGGTTTTTTTTTAATTGAACATAAGGAACTTCTGGTTGGGTTTATGGTTGTGGGGTTTTTTTTGCAAGGCAATAATTATTTCCTACTAGATATTCTATTAAATATAAAATATTTTTGTATGTTTCCGTGGAAACAAAAATTATTCTGACATTTTTTTGTCTAGCTCTGATGGCAGCATTAATTCCTTTCTTTGGCTATCCTCTCATGTTAACTGACTGTTCCTGAAGGAGATACAGTAGAAGAAGACATAAGGACTAAATTAAAAGGTAAACAAACTAAAAGGTTTTATTGTACATGCAGTCTGTTCTTCTGAGCCTTCAAAGGCAAGTAGGGTGGTACTATATATACCTCACCTATTAGATATCAAATATTTCTGAGTTCCTGGGTGTTAAGTGGCAGTTTATATGTTTTTTGTTTTTCTGTTCTTTGAATCAGTCATAAGACTTCTAAAATATTTTTATTTATTGATGTTGCCACACAGATCTTGTAGATCTATGTTATAGTCAGGGATAGACACACATACCAGCTTTCATTATTTTCCTTACATATTCTTTTGAAGCATTATAAATATTCTCAAGGTTAATGACGCTGTAAGTACTGTTAGTTGTTCCATTGGGTCTCAGACTAGAGAGTCCTGTATTTGGTAGTTAAACTGCATTAAAATTAAACAGAGTCTGAACCCTGGTAGCTGAGGAATCAGTTCTGACTTGAGCAGGTGTGCTCAGATAGGCAAAACCTATTCCTATACTAAAATTAAAATAGAATAAGCTGGTACTTGGCAGGGTTATACACATGAACAGAATGTGAAAGTAGGTGCTCTGGTAAAGACAGGAGTTGACTGTTGGGTTCAACTGTTTCTGTAGTTGTTTGGAGCAGAGGAGGAGTTGGTGGTGTTTGTGACTTTTGTAACAGTAGACCTATTCAAAGCAACTGTGAAAATTAAGGGGGAACATCTGTGTGTTCATTTTTCTTTTGGCACAGTAATGCTTCAATAGCAGAAAGAAATTCTTTCTAGCTTGAGAATAAACAATGAGAATCTTTCAATAAATTAAGAACCTCGTTTCCTGACTCTTTTGCATTTCTCAGGTTAATAATTTCTTTATCTAATGTTCATTGGTTGGTGTTGTGCTTCTGTTTATTGTAATGATTGTAATTATAAATAAATTTGAATGTGTACATATATACTTTTGTCTTCTCAGTAGTCACTGTAAAATATCCTGGAAATCTGAAAACTATTTTGCAGATTCTATAAAGCTCATATTATTAGAAATGTTACACAGCATGTGTTAGTAAAGCTTTCTGCTCTTCTGTTATGTCCAAAGAGCACGTTCAAGCTAAACTATTGGGATTCTGTTCTAAACTGTTGGGTGAAAAGTTTGATATATATTCCAATTAAATCTTGTTCCAATGGAGTTCAAATTAGATCTTGCTCAAGAATAGCTTAAATGGCTGTTACATTATAAATGCTTGTATTTAGAAGCAGACATGGCTAAGTCAATTGTCTTGCTATGTAAGTGGCAAGCAGTGTTTCTCAGAAAAGTCACCAAAATGTTTGTAAGGGAATTACTGTTTTCAATATGCTTTGTCCTTATTCTTGGAGTATGAGGAGGACATGATTTAACTTCTGTAATTTCTGGTCAGCATTCAAACTTTTTTTATGTCCACATTGTTGAGAAGCAAGTTCACAAAAGGTGTAGGCTTTGCACAGGCTTTACAACAAGGAACCGTTTTTGTTTCACACTAGCCTTTAGGCACACTCACTTCTGTCTGTCACTTAAAAAGACATTGCAGAATTTCAGCCCATCTTAGCAGAATTTGCTTGTGCATAACAGCTGTGATTGATCTGCTCTTTCAAGATTTTAAAGGCATCTTGTGTCAAGCTAATATTATGTACGGAAGTGGGTTGAGGAGCAGATTTTATGTGCATCACCTACTCTCAGTATTCAGTAGAATCAACAGAATCAAACTTTTGTATTTATTTGAAATAGACTGTAGTTCTTCTGTGTATGTTTGTACTGCAAAGGAGGTGTTTTATCTGTTCCCCATAGAAGTCTGTTTAAACCAAAGCTGTTAAAGGCTGCGGTGCTTTAATTTCAGGTACAGTGCAAATTAAAGACTGTCAGTGTCTACTGACAGTCTTGCAAGTTTAGCTTTTGAGCAGTAAACAGAAGCATGAAATAATCTCTTTCGTGTTTACAGGTCCTAGGGTACCTTAACATGCCAAATTGCTCTACCTGAAATAAAAATAGCACTACCATTTAAAAGAATGAAATTGTCTTCATTTACCAGTTTCTTACACTTCTAATATGGTTCAGTGGAAGAATTTGGTTTATGACTTTTTTTATAGTTGGTGTTCTACAAAGCATTCCAAAGGGGAAAAAAAAAAATCCATAGTTATTAACCAGAGTAATCCCTCTTACATGTATAAAAGTAGGAATTTTTCTGTAGTTTTCTGTGTGGCTAAATACCAGAACCATTGAAAAAAAAAATTCAGAGTAGGTCTATTATTGATGTTTTATTTGTTTGTAGACAGAGAACACTTCAATCAGTGTTATAATTACTTAATAAATACTATCTGGTCTTGTCCAGTACTGCCATTTAAAATATTCTTAATGCTGGAAATGAGGAAATTACCGAAAGTAAATGAGTATACCAAAGGATCAACTTCCTTGTTCCAAATTTGTCAAGTAATTTTGCTGTTGAGAAGAGAGTCTAAATAATGTGGTGGGGAATTGGGAGGCTGTCTATGTGTAATTAATAGCTAACTCAAGTTTGCAATGATTTTAATCAATATTTCAATTTAACATCATGAATTTATCAAACTTGTCTTTTAGAGACGAGTTTGGTAAAATTTTTGTTTAATTATCAAATTTAATTTCTCAACTGAGAAACTATGAAGCTAATTTAAGTGCTATTTATGTGATACTTATTTAAAAATATGTTGCGTCCTTTTTGTTTAAAAACATTTCATTGTGGATTATCTGTAATTTCTTGAAGTCACAGTGGTTGAACCCTGGACCCTTTGTCATATATTCATTTTTAATATACTATGAGAATAACTTGCTTTTTAAATATGCTATGAATACAATTTTTCTGTATTTAATGGGTCGCACCACTGAAATATTTTTTATCCTGTTTCCTATGACTTTCCAACACAATTTTCAGTCCTTGAATATTTCTATAATTCTCTAAATCTCTTTGGAAATTTGACGGAAAATTCATATTCGAGTTGCTGCCTAGGTCCTAGACATAATCGGTTTTTAAAGCTTAATCTTTTAACATAACTAGCAAATATTTTGTATGTATAGGTATATTTCATAATTTCAGTGCTGCTGCTTTTAATTTTAAAGGTCAGTTCTATTATTCCTGAAGTTTGTATTTTAATATGGCAAGTTAAAAAAGTGAGTAGAATACTTTGTCATGCAGTAGTTGCATTTTAATATCTACCCAAAAAGAGTGCATTTCCAAAGAAAGAGTTTCCCAGAAAAGGCTTGCTAGATGGTATTAAAAATACCAGTTTCAAGGGAGACAAAAGAATGACCTTCAAACTTTTTCTGACTTTGTCTCTTATCAGTCATGCAAGTGTCAGAGTCATAATGCGAATACTCAAGAAGGCTTTGAATTGTCAATAGAGGGAAGCTTCCTCTTTGAGGTTATATTTGCTGGAACAGAAGAGATAACACTATTATCAGTGCTTTTGTAGTGTAGCCAATTTCTCATTGCATGTACTGAAATTCACTTTTTAATACAGTTTTGATATTAATGTAATGATAAATATGTCAGACTGGTAAAATAAATTCTGAATGTTACTGTCAGTCCTGCTACAGTATGAAATAACATGCTGGTGTCTTTCAGAGATTTTTATGGGCATTTCTGGGAAAAAAAAAAGTAATTTTCAAACACATTTTTAACCTCCTCTTTAGTAAATTGACATTAAATAGGTGTTTCTTTCTGAGGTGTGTTGAATTACCAAACAGTTGGAACTTCAAAGTTTAGCTCTGGAATGTGAAATACAGAATAAAAACTAGCACACTGTGTAATATACAGATACCATTGCATGCGATTTGTGATTACCATTGTAGGAATATATATATATTTTTAAAATCAGATATTCAAGCCCTGTCTTTGAGAATTGATTTGAGCAGCTCTTCTACTTTTATTTCTTAAATATTGTAATTTTTTTTTCCTATGGGCTAGCTAGTGCACAAAATAGTGCATTCAGAAGCATTGTGCAAATTTTGCATGGTAATAAAATTGTGCTAAACCTTCATGTGGCCTACTTCGATATTGTTAGTATTTACACTGAAATTAATCAAGGGCTTAACCCCTACTGATGGACTGTAGAGGGCTTCGAAGACTATCTTTTCATTTCCATTGACTTATTGGTCATTGTTAGCAATACTTCCTTATTATTTGTGATAATTTCTACAGGACTGATGTGTTATCTCAACTAAAAGATATAGATAGTCTGATGAATAATTACTGCATTTAGATATTCTGAAGTAATATTTGTATTTTACTTAAATGAAACTCTGATCTTCTAATGTATAGGTTAGCAAATAAAGATTGACAGGACTTAGGGTTTCACCAGCAATCTCAAATATTTCAAGTGTGTGAAAATAACTGTTAGGATCTAATAAGTCATTCTTAGAAAAAAAAAAATCAGCAAATATGTTTAGTGCCTGCAGAATTCTGTGGAGATAGAATTGTGGCTCTGCTGAAAGCTAGACCTTGTTAGTGTCACCCAAAATTGACCGTATTTTGTGATAGTTGGAATTTTATTACTGAAGATAGTCAACTTTATAAGATTTGGGATACTGTTAACACACCAAAACTAAAACTGTTTTCCCTGTTAGCATCACTCAAGAGGCTGATAACAAACATGTTGTTTTTGACCAGGAGATTCCAAATTATTTCGTACAATGGCCTTTAGATCAACTTTGGATGTTGTGCTAAGAACTCTGCAAGTTGGAAACTTCTGTCAGAGTATTACTGATTTTAGCAAGGTACATGGTTGATAATACTTATTTTACACTACATGAAAGGTTAGGCTATAGTATTCATCTTACAGAATGAGGCTAAATTTGGGGTTATTTTTGCTTTGCTGTTCTTAGTAACCTTATCTCTTCTCTTGACAATCTAGCTGCCTTCAGGAAAGCAAAAATGGTTCAAGCAGTGGTTAAGTGCATTCTTTCTCAATTTTCCTGTTCTTGTTGGAGTAATTAATTGCACTAACAAAGATAAAAATGTATAATGCTAAAATCCTATACCCAAACTGGTATTATTTTCAGATATATATTTTTGTATTTCTCGTCATATGTTAACAAGTTGAATCGTATTAGGTTTTGTAGTTCTAGAAGGTTCCAAAATGTAAAAAAGAAAGTAAAGACAAGTGAAAGAAATGAAAATGCAGACACGAGATGAAAAATACTTCATTTATTATCCAAGTTTTCTTTCAATTATTTAGTTCATATAATGCTAAAGAACAGTATTCTTTGAGGAGCTTCTGAAGACTATCATCTACCAGAGTAATTCAGATAGTAGTTGTTCAGTTAAGCTTTTCTGCTATAGAAGGTAATTGTTTTGAGGTTTTTTTCCAATGTGTTTGTGAAAGACTGTCTTCAAAGTTCTGGTTACATAGGGAACGGAAGAAATTTCAGTCAAAATTCTCTGACAGCAGCAAAGGTTACTGGTAATGTTCTACTTACAATATAACAGACTAACTTTTAAAAATAAAGTTACTGTGTCTTTAAGAAAGCTAAGCAATTGACATCCATATTTGAAGCTGCTCTTAGCTTTTTGTTAGCCAGCTTACCTATTTCCAAGGACATCCTAAATCATTCACGTGGTGTATATACTAATTCATGTTCTTTGGAGTTAGCAAGGTGTAAAGAGGAGGGGAAGAAGAGATCTGAACTGGTAGGGAGCAATACACTGTTGTGCTAATACAGAGAGTTGTAATGCATGCCAGCTGTTCAGATTAACTTTTGAGGGAATATAGATCACTGGAGACAGATACTTAAAAACAGAAAAGATGTTCGCTAATAGGGAGCTCTTAAACAGCTTAAGGAAAGACATAAAGATGTACTTTCTAGTGCTGAAAATAGCTTATATTTTGGAGTACTTTATCAAGGCAACTGTGACATTCCATACCGCTTGAAGGAGTTTTAGGACACATAGAAGATGCTTAGATGGAATTGGCACAAACTTGCCACCTACTAGCAGGAGTCGAGAGATAGTAGTAGTACTTAGAGGACTGTGGCTGTTCTCTTTCTGCTGTGTGATCAGACCTTCCACTCATAATCTTTGAGAAGGGTGAGCACATAGGTTACATACAGAAGCTTCTAGTCATCTCTGTTCCTTGATGAGGTAGACACTGCCATAAAAGTTGGAACTCCATCTGTTAGTTGCCTTTTGGAGCAAGCAAGTTATATTCACTCATGTTAGAATAATGAAAAAAAAAAGGAATTCTCATAGAATTCTCATACAAGTAGAGAAAAAAAAAAACCTCACCTCAGAGAAACTTCAACTGCAAAGTGTGTGATACTAGATTGAATGTGGAACATTAGCAGGATGTCATTAAACTTTCCTTACATTTTTTTCTTGTTCAGTCACTCAGTGTAAGCCATATTCTGGTTCAATAAATAATTAATCTCCATGTCAATTTAGAAGGAACTTGTGAGAGAGGCATTTCTAACCACCAAAAATGTGGCTGACAGCATTTTTACCTGCTGAATCTCTTGCCCAAGGTTATTTGCAGAACCTATTTTTCTATATTGAAAGCTTGATTTTTCTTGTGACAGCCAGTTTATCCTTCTGCAGCTAAATGTTATGTAGAAATAAATGTTATATTGAAATTCTTTAATAGTGAGTAAATGGTTTTATATTATAATCTGTTCTATGCAATTAAGTGGCTTACTCGATATTATATATCTTTCTAAATATTAATGTTCTGAAATTCTATCAGCAATAAACCATCAGAATGAAATATTGGCTCATTGAAATCAATAGCAAAGTGCTTATTGACTGCTTTTGAATCTTTCTTTCATCCAAATTATTTCAGGTACAAAGAAACTTCTTTGCTCTTCTACAAATATATGGGACTGGGAATCTGCTTAGGTCAAAGTCACCTTGAGCTGTTTTAACTAGAGCATCATACCTTGTATAAACTAAAGATGTGTGTTGGATCCTTTCTTTTATTTTGCCTTTTTCTGGTTAATTAATGTGCTGTTCTTATAAATTAACCATCTTACATTTTTTGGTTTTCAACAGCTTTGCCTGGATTAGTAGTACTTACTTGCAAGCCATGATCTACTAAAGCCAAGTAACAACTTCTCTTATTTCAGGGAAAGAGAATCGTTTATCATGAGGTATTGTTTTTAACCCTCAAACTTCTGCTTTGCATTTCAGTCTTGGTTAATGAAATTTATTATATAATCTTTGCCTTTGTCCTGAAAACTTACTTGTTTGCAGTCACCTGTTTATTTATTTCAAAACATTTATTGTGTTGAAAAGTACAACTTTGTTATTTTATGAATCGAGGCACAATAATTGAACATTAAGTAACTCTGACATTTGTAATATATGACTAAGCTTATTTGCTCCTTTCTGAGCTGGAAGCATACTGCAATTTCACAATGGTACTTGTAATATTCTTAACTTCCTTGCAAACTGTAGTCCAAGTATCAAAGTCTCTCATGAACAAGCCCTTAAAATATCCTAAGAGATTTTTATTTCACATCAAATAATTCCTAGTTTTCCTTGTCCCAAATACATGGACAGTCACTGTTCAATCATATTTTCTCCTCTTCTAGATATTAGTGTATTAATGTTGTTTCTTTAGTAAAGCTAGCATTTTAAAAAATTTAAGCTTGAATGTAATGATAATTCCGAATGCCTATAAAACTTTTGTTGCTTTTTGCGATTTTGGAACTTTTCAGTGCTTGACTATTTGGGTGTTTTTCTCGGTGACAGCGGATGGAAGAAACTTGAAATGCAGCTTATCTTGCTGACAGGAGTTTTTGATTTGTATTAATTTCAGGCTGGAATACTTGCTAAGGGTAATACAGCAAATAGGTTTGAGGTTTTGTGTCATAACATAAAAATTTTATTACATTCAGTGATCGGCTGACATCATAAACAAAACTTTATAAAAGACATCATCACAAATGCGATAGTTGCTGAAGTACTAGATGCTTAATGGCATGCATATCCTTTGAAAAAAATGTTCTCACTCTTTATTCCAGTAATTAGGAAGCATCTGCCAGTGCATTAAGCAATGACTTTAAATAAATGACTCTTATAACTGTCTTCATAAATCATGGATTCAAAGAGTTTGTTATTATGAAATAAATTCCTATTTTTCAGGTGTGCCTGCTCTTAAACTTTATATTCTAAACATGGAGTGATTTCTGTACTCTTAATTTGTCCTGCTGAAGGCTTAATTTTACGAAGTTGCTATGTCATGTCAGCAGTACTTCTTCCAATTTGCTAACTAGACCTAATATACCATGCAAAAAATTGCTCTGGGCAACACTGAACATATTTTTTAATAATAGCTCAGTTGTACAATTCCAGTTAATATCGACTTATTCTAGGATACTGATAGAAATTTTAAAATCAAGTGCAGCAAAACTTATTAGGAATTTGGTTTTGACCCTTTTTTTTTTTAGGTATTCAGTTCTGATTTGAATTTTTTTTTCACAATCATGCTAAGTCTGTATTTTTCCTCCAAATAACTGCTGCTTTGTGATCTTAAGTGTTAATTAGCAAAAACAAAGAGCAAATGAGATGTACTAGGAAGATGAGAACAAGCTGTTAGCATCCACTTATTGAGAGGTGCCTCTACCAGAATTAACGGGCAAATGACACCATATGCCAAAGTCAATAGTAGGGATTTTACTTAACAGTAAAATGAGAGGTAGAGAGATTAGAAAGAAACAGAAAAGAGAGGAGAGCAAGAGAGAGGCCAGGAATTTGGGTTAACTCCTGTAAGGCAGTCTTTGGTTTGGAATGATCAAAAGGGGAAGATTGACAAGGAGCCTTACTAGCTAGGGATTTTGTAATTCCATACATTACTGGTAATAGTGTACCTTCAACAAGACTGCTTATGCTTACAAAGTTTTCATACAAAATACAAAAAAGTTCCTGTATAAAAGGTTTTCATACAAGCACATCTTTACACTGCACCTATGCTCTATTCTCCAGGACATAGAGTACAGCTCCATGTAATGTAATCGTGACACAAATGAGAAACTGTGGCTTTACTATTGACGGGGTCATAAATGAAATTACTATCCTTTTTAAGTTTAGTTGTATTATCCCAGCTTGCTTTTTCTTTTTTTTTTTTTTAATTTCAGTGAGCAAATCACCTTGATCACATTCTTCTACAATTGCTGCGACAGTAAGTTGCACCCACAGCTGAGAAGCATGTATGGCAACTGTAGTTGCCATATTGATTAGCGTAAAGAAAAGAAGTAAGGTCAAGTTAAAATACCCTTTTGGTACACATGGTAGGAAAGCCAGTAGTGTATCAGGCATGTTCAAGTGGAAATATAGCTCTGATATACATTGGAACGTCTAATGATTGATAAATCCATTTAGTTCTAAAAATGGTTATAGTTGGAGTTGCTTGAGAGCTGGTAAAAGGCTTTCCTGTATTTTACCCATTTGTAGTACATGGCTGTTCCCCCTTCTGGTCTAGGAAGGGGTACTCAACCATTTTGTATATATTTTCTGTTGTTTTGTTAATGCCTCTGAAAAATTTAGTCAAATCATAATAAATCTAAACCTTTCCAAGAAAGAGCTGGGAAGCTTAATACATTTTCCTTGATTCCAATATGAATTCTTGTACCAACTCCCAGGCTAAATTTGGTTGAGGCAAAATTATGCATCCATAAGAAGCATAAAAACTTTTCACACCATTTTTTTCAGTAAAAAGACAGCAAATATCAAACTAATAATACATAAAATGTGCAGTTCTACTAATACTTTATGTCTTCCAACAAGGCACTTGTGATGAAAACACAAATCACAATCACATTAATAAACTGAAAATACAGGCAGTTTTAGTGGCAACTGAAAGTTTCATCCATTCATCACAGCTCAATTTCATGCCTTAGCAGGTTCCTATAAAAAGAAAAATGACAATTTGGCCTACTATAGACTGATTATTTAAAGAAAGGAGCAATCCACTGATAATGATAAAGTTACTTTTTTGTTACTTTTGTCTACCACAAAAGTAACCAAAAAGTTAAAAGAGTCTAAATAAAAATGATTATTGCATCATCTTGGCTGTTTTCTGTGAGCTTTCTCATGTGAATTGAGGGAATGGCAGTTCCCCCACTTGACACTGATTCCTTTCATCTTCAGTGAGAGTGTTTTGGCTTTATTCCTGGAATAGAAAAACAACACAAGTCTCAGAGGGGTTTGTCCCAATAAATTGTCCTTCAGTGTTTCAAGGTGTTTAACTGCCTGAACTTGAAATCTCTCAAGGTGGAGTTATAACTTTTATTTTATTAAATGCTTACTGCACTGCTTGTGGTGTGTCTCCCATGTTTTCAGGAGGGTCTTCCTTGTTTAGTTTCATGTATGGAAGGAGTGAGATAGCTTGTAAAAGTTGGACAAGCACAGCTTGTGCAGTCATGGGTGAGTGTTTATACCTATGCGGGAGCCTGTTAAAGATGTATTGTCCTCCCTTCCAGATAAGTGCCAATTGAGCCTTGTCACCTTCCACAGCATTGGCGTTAGAATTAGGAGAACGTGAAACCACCCCAGGTGCTTGTATTGTGGCTATTAGGTTTCCTCTATTTGGTATTGAAGCTGTTAGTGGTGTGTAATGGGTTAAAATTCAACAACCGGGCGGAAACACCAAAAGATGTAGTGGTTATCACATTCGCCTAATTTTCATTTTAGTGGAATAGGATTAAAAGAAAAGCAAAACAGGTTCAATTCAAAATAGAAACAGTTAGATTTATTAACATACAGTAAAGGTAAACAAACAAAAAAAAACCAACTACGAAACCCTCTCAAAAACAACCCCTCTTCCTTCCTAGCAACAATTTACTTTTCCACGAAAAAACAATGCAAAGGGACAAAACATCAGAACTCTTAAGTCAGCATCACTTAATAAAATAGTCTTTCATTCAGTCTTTTGAGAGAGACAAGTCCCTCCTGATTCTTCTGGTAACTTTCCACAAGAGACACAGTCTGTTTGTGACTTCCAGCTTCACTAACGCAGCCCGCCCGACACTGCATCATGTGAGCCTCTTAAAATGTAGCTTTTTATATGACTACATAAGGGCTTGTGGTTTTTAAAACACGGGGTTTCACCTTTTAAAGATGCACAGCTTCACAATAAAGGACTTCTTATTCTTTACTGGTGACGAGGTTCCAAGACATCTCAATAGGATCACTGCATCAATTTCTACTTCAACATCCATTTCAGAAAACTTCAAACATTATAGTTTTTTACTCAAATGTCCACTCAGTAAAAATCAGACATCCTTGCTTGAATCTGGAAAACACACCTCCCCGGCTTTTTAATCCAGCAAAAAGGAAGAAATTATAGTCTGTTACCATGAATTAAGGAGATTTAAAGCCCCAAACTAAGGCAACTTGTTATCTTTCCCACTCAAAAAGTCATCCTTTCTTTACTGACTTTGATATCTTCATATAATCCCTTTGCATGCCTCCGATTTAGCCTTTCTTCTCTCCTTGAGGAGGGGTAGAGTTTGAAACAGTCTCAGTCGGTGTTAAGAAAGAGTTAATGTTCAGGAACTTGCCCGGGCTTGTACACGCCACGTGGTCTCGGCTGAGCCGCGGCAACTCCGAAAGCGGCAGATCTATGTGCTGTAGAAAAAGCTTAGAAACGGCAGCCCAGGTCTTTTCTTCTTTTCCACCCCTCGGTCTTATGGGGTGCGTTTTTAACTCAGCCTGGGCTCGGTGCTGCTCTCCGGGGACCCGGGGGCTGGAGGGAGGAGGGCCGGGGCCATCTCTTTCGGCGGCATCTTTTCGCTCTCCTTCCGTGGCCGCCGCGGGCTGCTGAGGCTCAGAGACCCAGCCCAGCCCGGCTTGGCTCAGCTCCCTCAGGGCCGGCCTCGGCACGGCCGCCCTGGCCCAGCCCGGCTCGGCTCAGCTTCCGCAGCGCCGGCCTCGGCACGGCCGTGGCTCCCGGGGCCTCCCAGGGCCAGCCGGCCCCTGGGCCCGGGGCCCTCCCAGCCCAGCTGCGATATTACCTCATGGCGCGGAGTCCCGGAAAGAGGGCGGGTCTCCCAAGATTCCTGTTTTTTTAAGCGGTGTCCCAGAGGGTGTACCCCTTTTACCTGATTGGCCAGCTTAGCTGTTAGTTCCAAAATGGATTAACAATTGGTTTTTTTTTTTACCATTTATGCTAAACCAATACATGGTGCCAAAGCAACTATAACTTTGTGCATTGATTTTGTGCTGCAGCAAAAATTCAGCACTGCCATACACCAGCAATTCTTGAATTAGGGAGTGCAGGTGCTACACGGAACGAGTGCGCTTCAATCACTGGGTTTCTTGTAGGGTTAAGATGAGAAGATTCTTACTTCTTGCCCAGGAGCCACAAATAAACCTCAGCTGTTTGACAGATAACACTTCTTCCTCCATTTACTCTTGTGATTTTAACTCTTTACCTTCCATATTGTACACCCAGCTTCTCAGCATCCCATACGTTAATATTGGATGTTGTGCTCCCATGTCTATTAGAAATTTTATCTTTTGTGACAAGAAATGACTGGAATCTGAATGTATGGCTTGCATTGATAGGATTCCACTTGCTGGATTTCAGTCCTACCTGATTTATGGCCAAACTTTGATATCTCTGTAGCTGTATACAGCACTATTTTAGTGACATTTTGCTGACCCTGACAATCATCTATGGTTTCTAAGGGTCCTGTTACTTCCTTATCATCAGATGTCAATGCAAATGTTTTGCTCTTTCTCAGAACAACAGGCTCATTCACCATCTCCCACCTTCACCATTGTTGTTAATTGGATTGTAGCTTTGAAGTAATTTGGCATTTACACCAGCTTCTGCTACAAAGTAAACTTTTTGTTTGTGTTTTTCACAGCCCTTTGATTTCAGCATATTTTGGAACTAGTGTCATAGTAGTCTGTCTTCATTTTTGCTTGCAACATTTAAGTATTTAAGTGAAACTACCTTCTATGCCCCACAGCTTGAAATCCAATCGAAATAACACTTCAAAATTTCAAGAGAAAATATTGCAGTTCCTGAGTAGGAAATTAGAAACATCTTTTGAGTTATAAATATTATGAAAAGATATATGGGATTATGCTGAAGGCTTTATCCAAAATGGCTGTAATTTCTTTGTCAAAAGAAAATACTACTATGTATCCAGGAGAATACAAACTTAGATACAAATATTTTTTTCACTAGACTTAGATTCTAAACTCTAATTTAAATTAATACCAGCAACATGAGCTTAGCTGAATGGCTCTTTCAGCTCTTCCATCTCTATAGTTTGTAAGGAAACCTTCTCTTCTACTATACTGTAGCTCTCTTTCCTGCTTTGCCATGACCATTCTTTATCAGAACACCAATTTTGTGAAGATCATCACACTTCCATGCTGTGGAATAGATATATGGCAGAATCTAGGTGCATACTTTGCTTATAATTTTTTCTTTTTTTTTTAGATTAATGAGATTCATCCTGTTTTGTGCTCAGCATTAGAGAGCAAAAAGTAAATAGATATTTGTGAGTTCAGAAAATAATTGTTACTACTGATTTTTGTGTTTTTAGAGAAATGCTGTTCATGAAAAACATCTCAATTTCTTTTTTTTCTTAATCAGAAGTATCATGATTTGGCTTCCTTGTGTTATGCAAGCAGTCCATATTCCAAAACAACTATTAACAGTTGAACTTTAATCACAGCTTTTCTTTCAGTAGAATCACTGTTTTGGTTGTCCAGATCTAATGGAATGAGCAGGAGCATCACTGTTCTCTGAGATTTTTTTTGCCATTTTTCTTAAGTTGATTAAAAGTAGTCAAGTTGTTAAGCAAAGCATCACAATTGCAAAAAAAAAATTATTTCCTTAGACAAGTAGGCTAAGCTGTGTCCCTCAAACTTCCCCAACCTGCCAGCATGCTCTTTCAGAGATTTTGGAAATCTTCATCTCTGTTGAAGTTTCTGATCTGGGTACTGTATATCATGTTGCACTTTTAGGGAGAAGAAATTCGTTGCATTTGTTCCATCCATTATGTAACATGAGAATTAAGGCTGAAAGAGTAGCACTGTTTTATTTCTAATGAGAGGTCTAAGTTCTGGTTTTTTTCTGAAATCTACAAAGTATGATTCTTTGAAGGCTTGCTGCATCTTTTGTTCTCTTATAATTTTGTGATTAATAAATATGGAAGAAGTCCCTCAGAATTAATTCTTATTCAACAGGTTATATCACAGTCTCTCTATATCTGAGCAGAGTGTTTACAGTTTCTAGATTTGTGAGATAATCTCTATTGGTAGACTCCTGTGATAGTACTTCTAGAAACTCTATATAATGCAGTATATCTATAAAAGCTGTCTAGGAACAACCAAAGCAGCAGCATAAACCAGGATTTTTGTATGCTGTTTTAAATTATACCAACTACCCAGTACAGCCTGCTAGCCTGTTTCAGCCAGCCAGTCCTATGAAAACTGATAGCTGTCTCTTGACTCAGTTTTTAGTTTGATCAGTGGTGAACACAGGAATGAATGAGCTCAGGTCTGGAAAATATATTACTCATATTCATTAAACTCAAATATGAGGGAATCAAGGAGTCTGGATGAGATTTTTGTGTGTATTTGTATTACATAGATTGTTAAAAAACCAGCAACATTAAAGAATTCTTTAAAAGGGTTGATTTCATCCACAGCTATTAAACCCACCTGTCCAAAGTGTCTGATACGATTTATGGTCATGTTTAGTAAGTGAATCTGAACACTTGCACTGTTACACCAAGGATGATGAAAAAATAATAAAGACATGGAGTTTTATTTAGCATCTAGTGTTCATTTTCTAGATATTATACGAATTTTTAGAGTAAGGTGCTTGATTAAACTGAATAAAATTACTGGAAGTACATAATTACGACATCTGATAATTCTGTCTATGCCTCACCATTTTGTGTGTGCCGGTGTATGTACTTTGGCTGTTTTGTTAGCCCTTGTCTTAACTGAGCTAGATGGCATTCCATGTAGAGATGTCAGTTAGAGAGATTGCTTGCTAGGATTACAATACATGAAATTTTCACCAGCCTGGTGAAATGTTGGCTTATATTTGAGTTAGAAATGTTCATAAAGCTAGGAACTGTTCAAAAGAAAATATTTATTTCAGGTGGGTTCAAGTTTCTGTTTATTTTTAAATAAAATGAAGATACCTAGAAAAAATATTGTCTCAAATAGCTGACTGTACATTTCTTACTGTCATATGCGGTCTTAATTTTGCTGGAAATGCAAATTTATTTATTTAGGACTTCTGTTGGCAGTGACTTTAGGTTTATTTTGTGTTTAATACTAGATTAATTTTTGAAGCCATTAAGCATCATTTGCATAATGCCCCTTTTATATCTGGTCATCTACAATAAAAGCAATTGCCCTATTAAATACTTGGATATTTTCCTAACACTTGAATATTAGTATGTGATTAGACTAGTCAGAGGTTTCTTTTAGCAAATTAACTAGCTTCAAGTCTTTTTGTTTTTGTTTAGTTTTTGAGGTGGGATTCATATATTTATTTACTGAGATTCAGCATTAAGCTCTCTGAAATTAACTCATACCCATATTCCATCCCTCTGTCCCAAAAAAAGGTTTATTATTAATTTGGCAAATCGCATCCATATGCTAACAAGTGTTCCCAGTTGGTTGCCATTCTCAGACATATGAATACCTTAGGTCCAAACCAGTATCATCTCAAGGTTTTTCACATGATTGGCCACAAGAAAAGCATCTGAGGGTTGGCTGCTACAGGGGAAATAGGTCACTGAACATGTGCTATCCCCAGCAGATAACAGTATCTTCTGTGATGGAAAGAAAGCAGGGAATTAGATGAGGCTTCTGTTCTGAGATTTTCACGGACCTGATTTGGCCAATAACTTTGTAGGAAGTCCCCTATTGGGTTTGTAAGTAAGTTAAAACTCTGATTTGCTTGTATGAACTGAACAAATACTACTATGTAGGAATTAAAGAAGCCTATTTGGAGTGCATGCTTCAAGTGAAGCTGTGTGAAACTGTGCTGGTTTTAGAAAGCATGATATTTAAATAGGTAGCTACAGTAACAGGGTCAGTAAGCTTTGGCTTTTGAGCTATATAAGATTTTATCCTTAATCTTGCTGGGTAGTTTAAACTGCTTGTGAAGTGTTACATAGTTTGCTTAGAAGAAAATCTGTCTGAAAGATTGCAGGTATGATCATGAAATCACACTATAAAACATTTATTTATATACTTTGATGCTTGGTTTCAAAGTGTTTGCTTTACTGAATGAATCTTTTGTCCTCCATGAAATTCTTAAGCTTTTTCTGCATTCATACTTAAAAGGAAAAGGTCTTGAAATGGTATCATGAGACCATGTTTTAGAACTTTTGCTTTTTAGACATTTAAATATGGCTGAAAGTCCTGCCATTCCTGGATTTGGAAAATGTGTAAAATCTGAATTTATAGGGAATGCTGCATGGGCTCAATATTTTTGAGCCTGAATTTTAGCTCCTTAACTATTGACAGCTTTCCCTTAGGAAAGGAGCTAACAATAGTTAGTAAGCTAAAATTCAGTCTCAATAATATCGAACCCACAATTCTTTTTCCCTCTAAATTAAGACAACAACTGATTATATTTAATGCATGTTCTTGGCGAAATTGGTAGCCTTTAATTAAAATATTCCATTCCAAAGGCTCAATCATAATTAAGTAAACCATGGTCTTCTGTAATGTTCCTTTCCCTGATGCATTTCACCCTGAATGTTAATGTAGTAAAAGAAGACCAATTAATGGCGCTTATCCTAATGTTGTGGAAGTCATAACTCTCTCTTTGGGGCAGTAACTATTCTGTTGCTTCATTGCTTTGTACATATATATTAGCTTGAACTTGGCCTGTCGTCTTCTTCAGGGCACATTCTCCATCTAGGGATTTCTTCCAACATACAATCCAAATTCAGCTTATCTTTTTCAAGAACAGTTATTAGCAAAATTGTCTTTTGATCAGTTTCAGTACACATTTTAATTAGATGTGTGTCACGTCTTGTAAACTCAAGATGATTTATTTCTGTTACTCTAAATTATACTTCATAAAGTAACTTTGTATTGCAGGCTATTACTAAAGCCAGCTCAGTTTAATCAGTTCCCTTCACCCTAGCATACTTCCTGTATGTGCTAATGAAAAATGAACATTGTGATGTTTGTTTCAAGAAAGCACCTGAAATCATGTTTTAATTTGGGGTAGTCGAAAAATTCTTCTTTAAAATTGGCACATGACTTGCAGAGGCCTTATTTCTCCTTCCTTTGCTTCTGATTTATTTACGTTGCATTAACAGAAAGGAATTAAAGATTATACTTAAGTATATTACTGAACCATGACAACTATCACTCTTGAAGGGAAATCATACACATATGCTGCATTTAGGGGAATTTTAAAGGATATTACACTGCTGTTATCCTTGAGTACTCTGGTGTGGGATTTTATATATATATGTGTGTGTGTACCATCTGCTGTTCAAAAACACTAAATATTTAATGAGTTTATGAATAGTAGATAAACATTTAACGCAGTTTTGTGAAAATATGCATGCATTGTTTGTTACTGCCAAAGAAAATGGCCTGATTTAGGGGTATGATTATTCCCGTTCAAAATTCAAATAGCTTCTTTGAAGCAAGACCTGAGATGGGAGAATGTTGAAGCTGGAAAAGGAATGGTTGTTTAAAGTGTGAGTTACTCAGGCTCTGGTTCCCCTATTAGTCCTACCACCATGACATTTGCTGTTGTCTGTCATGTGGCAGTGTTACTTGTGTGGCTGTCCAGTTTTCTGCTCAACCTATGGTTGCTCTCTTCTCATAGACTTTATCTTTGCAGACCGGTCCTCCCTCTTGCTGTCTTTGAAATGAAAGAGAAAATCTGCGTTTATTAATGAATTAATCTAAAGCATTTGCCTAAAGCATTTGCAGCCAGACAGACTTCACAGAGTTTCCAAATATTAAGTGGATTCGGTGTCAAAAACAGAAAAGATAGCAAAACCAGGCATCGTACTTCTCAGTGTTCTAATAGTTTATAGCTTCAAATAAAATTTCATGAGAATATGTGCCTTGCATGTGGGTCATTCAGCAATCTTTTTATAGAAGGAAAGACATAATATGAAAATAAAGAAATCTTACAGGTGACCAGTTCCATTCTTGCGTTTGAGAATTAATAAATACCTAATTCTTCAATAGTCCTTGAAAAATGTTTCTTTAAATACATTCTGTTTTAGGTAAGTCTGAGCCACAGATGGTCATGAATTTCAAAACCTGATGAGTCAGTGGCCATTGCAGTGTACAGAACTGGTGGTGGGGGGGTACATTTGCATAAATATGTATCAATACACATCTAATCTATGCTTCAAGTGGCCTCAAAGTGTTGTCATACGCCTGTTGGGGGGGACACAAGAGCAAATGCCATATAATTCTCACCATTCGCTCTTCAAGAAAAGCTGTTTGCCATAATTTTTTACATTAAATACTGTTCTTCTGTCTTCTGACAACTTCTACTGTGTTGTCTTAGAAAGTAGGTCTAAAGGTTCACTGAGGAAAAAACACACCCGGTAATTCTTTTGTGAAGTGGTTAAAATCCATTCCTCATAAGAAGTGGGATGAGGTACTGTCATAAATTCAGGTGTTTCACAATGCATTGTCAAATGCAAATTATTTTGGGTAATCTTCATCCCTAGAGCAGTCTGTCACTTTCTGTACTTCAAGCATTGAAGTTGATCCATAGCTGTAGAGGAGATGTGCCATGCTGCTGTTTAGAGTCCTTGGAGAACAATGTCTTGGGGAAGCAATTTGAGGATCCTATTGATCACACACACAGATCTATTTCTAGGTAACTTTTAAGAATAATCTACCGAAGAATATTTGTAGTAGAACAAAGAAGCTGGTAGTTAAAATGATGATTTGTCCTTTTTTCTTTTCTTTTTTT